>JAGVSP010000021.1:0-190283 GCA_022494985.1 Micrasema minimum | reverse complement strand
AAAAGTAGGATAATTTATAAAAATTGGGGGTTTTAGAGGGGGATTAAATATTTGTTAAATCATTTAGATTAAAAACAAAAAATTTTTTAAATAAAGGGCTTAAAAGGGGGAAAAGGGGTAAGGGGTTAGATTAAGGGGGCTTCTTAACAAGGGGATGCGGTTATTTTTACCAAATTTCATTTAAATTTAACCCTGTATAAAATTTTTCTATCATTAGATACGATTGAAAACATAAATTCAATTCTTTATAAAAGCTTCTCAAGAGGTGTCAGTTGTTTAAATAAGCGTTTATGTAAAATCTTAAATTTGTGTTTAATTTTACCACCGGGGATCATAAGTTGGCGAAGTATGTCCTAGAAAGTGTCGGGTGATAGAAACGCAAGGATCGGATTTGAGAATATTGTAAGCAACTTATACCGGACGTGCCTCCATTAACTCCGTTCGTTCTACACTCTTCAGTGCTTCTGTGCTCCGGATACCTATTTTGCTCTCCTGGTATTATGCTGAAAACAGCGAACGGAAAATAACAATGAAACGTTTTTTAATCAATAGGAAATGAAATTATTTATCCGGATCACGGTTGACTATGAGATTTTTGATTCTCTAGTTTCCATTCCAGATAAACTAGCTGAAAAACATCTCGCACTTCAATCAGCTACATCTACAGCTATAGGCAGGGTTTTAGTACCGATCCGTAATCAGCGCACAAAATTTTGGAGAGCGCGCTTTTGCGGTTGCGAGCCCTGTGCTTGGAATGCTCTCCCACCAGAAGTGCGCAACTGTGAGAGTGAAGTGTGTTTCGAAAGAAACTTAAGACCTACATGTTCTCAAAATCTTTTGATTGATTTTGATAATAGTATTTTCTACTCAGAAATTGAGTGTTGACTCACTTTAAATTTCCCGAGCCGTTAAATTCAATATTTGAAGCGCTTTTGAGGTATATTTATACGAAAACGGCGCTATATAAATTATCCAGAATAATAATAATAATAATCATAGACCAGTCAATATAAATGCGTGTGAATGGAGTAGGTTGCATTAATTGCACTTCGGGGGATAGTGTCAGACTTAATCTTTATTGGCAATTATTTATCCCAGATTTATAATTAATAATTAGCCAACAAATCAATAAAATTCTATTTTAAGGGTGAACGAAAAATGGAGAACTGGTGAAGGTATTTGTACATAATGGTTACTGCCACTAGGAATCAAAACCGAAACCTTTTTAGAGTGAGTTTAGTGTTTTTGACGTGATAACGTCTAATAAATCGATGAACGCCGGCTGCACACACGAAAAAGCATGACTTATTGTCACGTTCCGCCTGAGCCGAGTGTGCAAGCGAGAGCGCGGAACAAGCGATATATAGAGAGGCACGATCGGCCTAAGCGTTCGGTTTGTGACGCATCTATCTCTCTTCCACTCCATCGGCCGATGCGTCCGAGTAGAAGGTAGACAGCAGCAGCACACAAGCACAAATAATATATGAAAGATACGTACAATTTCGAATGCGTTTCAGATGTTAATAAGTCAACAACGCTAAGAGGAACAACCATCGATTTGACTTTTTCAAGGCACATTACACTTGAAACACTCCCCTTGATTTCCTACTTTTCCTATCATCGTCCTATCCTTCACAAAAATAACACAGGTTGGAGGATCTTAAATATATCATCATCATATGTATACAAGTTGTTAATAAATTGTTTTTGTAATTAATTTGTATAATTTAAGTAAACAAATATTTGAATTAACGAGTGCAAAAAAATGATAATTTATGGAAAAAAAATGATATTTTCAATTAACTCCTGCTTTGTATTATACAAAATAATGATAATTCAGTAATAATATTCAATTCAATTCATAAAAGTATGCTATTTTTTTAATGTTTTCTTATGACGTTATCAAAAAATTATCGTCCGTAAACCGACTTTACAGACAACCAAAAGTTTTTTTACTAAGGGTTTTAGCCCAACCAGGCTTGATATCATCTTTCATTGACAATAAATTATAATCTCATCGGGAACTGAACTTGGAACCGTTGTATAAGTCCATCGTCTTACCATACCACGGGGCCTCCAAGTGGTACTTTGAGTTTTCAATTTCCTTCATACCCAAATGTAAGTAACTGTGTCAGAAAACGAAGAAACCCAATTTGCAGTTTACCGCTTTTGTGGCTATTGGCCAGAGAAAGACGTTACTCTAACCATAAATTGATAAGCCTACCCCATCTTGACCAGCGGAATGCAAATATCCTTAGAATATTTGAGGGTTATGTACCCCGATATATCCCACAATATCGCACCATGAATACCACACAGCACAAAGTCCTAATTTGTCGAAAATAAACTGAGAATACCACGTTACAACTCACACCAACCGCTACATTTATGTATAAGAATCGTGTTTCTATCTCTTTCCTTTGTCGAGATATTGAATATTTAAAAAAAACGTTTTAATCAAACAGCGCCGAAATAATTTATTTATTTATTTTATTGTTTTTACGCCCATGGGGCTTTTCATTTTCAGAGACATTTTTAAATGATTACACAGTAGGTAGCTATTCATTTCCGCCAGAGATGGCATCCAGACACTGTTCCCTAAAATGCACTAGATTTGTGTTGAAAACATCAATATTGTTAGTATACTTGTTAGCCAGTACGTGCATTCGTCGTATAGGTGAGTTTGCTTTGTAATTGGTCGATGATTGGCTACAGTAAAATAGTGCATTACTACGGGTAACTCGACCAGGCACTCGTATACTAATCAAATTTGTTAGTTGGCAAAAATCAAACATAGATTTTAATACTTTGAACAGAAATAGCTAATTATTTAATATTCTTCTATTTTCTAATGTTTGTATATTTCAAAAAGTTATTTAAAAAGCTATAATTTATGTTTACAATGGGAATATTTTATTTAAAATTGATAAAGCGCAAACATTTCTGTTGGACTCTTTCAATGTTCTTTACGTAAACCCTGTAATAATGATGATCATGTAAATAAAATTATTCCAAACCTTGAGGTGGTGAGTGCAAGCCTTTAAGGTTCATATAAAAATACAAAGTAACAAAGTAAGATAATCATGATTTATAGAATGGAACAAAGAAGTGGAAATGAGAAAACAAAGAAGCAAATAAATAAATAAATCATGACTGATACTCGTTTAAGGCGTTTCAGCATTTGAAGCCAACGTATGTACAGATTGTACAGTGGAGAGTGGGTCCACCCTGCTGTCTGTGGCTTGTAGAAGGATGTTGTTTGACTTTTTTAAGCGTTGCCACAGGCTCCAGATCTTTTGACGGAGAAGGGCCGGGAAGGAATTTACGCACTTAAGGATGCACTGCAGTGCCTGCCCCAAAGAGTTGTACGTACGCGTTGTCATAAACAACCCTAAGCTTGTTCCATGCAGCCTGAGAGTAAACATCGATCTTAGGTACGATATAAAAAAGAATTAAGACGAAATAAAATCAAATTTTTACAATTGGACATCTCGACAGAGGCGAGAAATTTGGAAGGAAATATGGATATCTAGGCATTTACAGGAGTTATGACCTATCATTGGCTGGGTTAAGTGGCCACTTTATGTATTACAACATTTATGTAATTTAATGTTAGCCCGTAATGGGTGAAAACCAGTTTTTGTCTACAAGTATTTGGACACACTCAAAATGTTGTTTATCAAATTTTTGCGATTACTTTTTCAAAGTAGTGCAGTTAAGTATACATAGTGCGTTATACCAAGTGGTTATTCCTGACCAGGAAAACGTTAGATTGATCAGCCTACCCCATCTTGACCAACGAGATGCAAATATCCTTAGAACATTTAGGGGTACCCCGATATACAAAATGCTGATATTGTGGAGGGTACTTGTATACCCGAAACCAATTCAAAACAGCTTTGATGAATGTTTTCGCGCTTGGGAAACTCGAATCCTTCAAACTCATTCATTATAAGCCCCGCCGCAAGTGATGATGCCTTTATCCCCTGAATACAAACTTGTCTTGTTTATATCTATTGTAAAGAGGGTAAATTGAGGGCCGTTTTTTCAAAGATCGCTATCCATCCCTTTGGGCGAGTTTTTTGATCATCACAAGCCTAAAGTAATCATATTTCTAAACGTTAGTTTACGTGCAGGACAACTCGCCGCAAAACGTTCCGGTCCTAAATAGGACCTTTGTATTAGTATAAATAGGGGAAACCCGCCATATTAAAGTTAGTCTCGTTTCGAGCATTGAACCAAGCACTACGTGTTTCATTTCTCTCCCGCCGCGGTGGTATCAGCGCTCTCCTACGGATCTTCGTTAGTGGTTCTGCTAGCCGACTGACTTCGATCTACTATTTCCACTCGGGCCGGGTATGAAAGTCTTTTTCAGGACTATTAGAGTTGACTTATCAGTCGGTGCAGTGTGTGCTCCTACTTCCCTGCCCTGGGTCTTTTACCCTTGGATTGTGGAAAGTTGGCTTCCTACTTACGCCAGGAAGCCGCACTGGTTAGCAGAGCCGCGGGTGACAGAGCCCGCAAAATAAACGTGGTAGCCTGTACGCTACAGTCTTATTAAAATGGAGACAAGGACTTTTTTAAGACTGTGTTATTTGTTTTACTAACGATCAATAATATCTCAGTCAATGTTACTGTGATTTTATTTTGAAGATTGATTGATATCAGTCCTGCCTCTTCAATATTTTCACCTTTTTTGCTTGTAGATAAATTATTGGGTGAACTCTAGCAGAACCATACCTAGCTTGACTACAAAAAAAAACGTATAAATTTGCTTTTTTGAAAAACTCTAGAAAACATCTTAATCTAAATTTTAAAAATATTAAAATCCTTGTCTAAAACTTATGTATATCCCTATTCGACAAAAAATACATCGCAAAAATTATCGCAAAAATTAAAAAAAATAATCGAATAGCGCGTGTTGTAAAAACTGTCCCCAATTGTAAAGTCTTGGTACGATGAACGAAGCAAAAATTTTGAATACGTTATGAATAGTAACAGTTTTCTTATTAAAACTTAATCCTTCATCGTGCGATATTCTTAGGATTATGGAAAACGTAATATTACCTATCACTTATAGAAAAAATATCATCGTGTCTTTAATATACGAACAAGCTGATATGACGGTAAATTCTACATTCGCTAGAGAAAGCTCGCTTTGCTTTTTGCACCCTAAATTTATTCTCACTGTATAACTACAATTTGACATCTCAACTAGGCGTTTACAGGGCTTATGACCTGTCATTGGCTGGGTTAAGTAGCCACTTGATGTATTACAACATTCCCAATTTCACCTAGTATTTGATATCCATAATAACAAATTGAAGAGTCATCTTCAGGCATTTCCTAGTAGGTGATATAATTCGGTAAGAATCTCACTTGCAATCATAAAGGTTTCTGCTAAAATGCTTAGCAATTTTTTCAATGGATGACAGAGAGTGTTCACATGTGAAGCGTCGCGCCATTTCACTGTATATATACAAGTACTGATAATTGGCAGATATGGATATCAAATACTAGGTGAAATGGGGAATGTTGTAATACATCAAGTGGCCACTTAACCCAGACAATGACAGGTCATGAGCCAACGCCTAGATATCCATATTCCCTTCAAAAATTCTCGTCTCTGTTGAGATGTCGAATTGTAATTATTAGCCCGTAATGGGTGAAATCCAGTTTTTGTCTACAAGTATTTGGACACACTCAAAAAGTTGTTTGGTATAACTATATTATAGTGTAACCTATTCTACATACGTATGAAAGCAATCTACAAAATATTCCTTTGAAGATGCAATTGATAAGTCTATGAGCAATCTGTATAAATAAAAATTGAATTACGTTGACATTTTTTGTGTAACAGTCGTATGACAAAACTGCCATGAAAATTTAAAAAAAAAATCTTAATTAAGAAGTCATTTCAATATTTACTTTAAAAAGTTCAAAAGCCTCTCTAATATGACCGGTTAAGGGTTGTTTAATAAAATAAGAGTTTCAGTTTCATTTCCCATTATTTTATATTAGACAGTATTTGCAGGGAAATGTGTAACGGATATTTATGGACTGTCGACCATTCTGTTTCCTGTTCCTCTCCGAATTCTTTAAATTTTATTTATTACAGAAGAATTCAGCAAAATTGAAGTGAGGGGCGAAAAAATAGAAAGCTATTTAGAAAATAAGAATGCGAGATAAACACCCTTTTAAATCTCACTTCTCAACGGAGAAATAACTTAAAATGAAGAAAAACCATTGAAAAATCTTAAACATGACTTTTTAACGTAAATAAACGTTTTCGTTCTTATGATTTAGGCACTCAAACGTGAATTTTAATTTCTGGCCTACTTTAAAAATAGTCGACAATATTGAGTATTCTACAGTCCATTTTTTTTTATTGAGTCTACTTACAAAATTATTTTAGTTTTTTTATTTATAAACCAATTTTAAAATTCTAACTAAAAGGCACCTTGATCTTATTCAAACAAATCGAAAATATTTAAAAAATACTGAAAAACATCGTCCAGTTAAACGTAGCTAGACCTCTAAATATGTTGGTTTGATACTGGTCTTAAAACAAAGAAAAATGGACCAAAGTTACTTTAGAAACGGGGAATTCCATTATAAATCTCTTCATCTAAAAGTAACACGACATATTGAAATATTTCTAGTCAAGTCAAATAAGTTTTGAAACTTGAAAATGAGTGCCTACAAACATACTATGTAATAAAACTCGCAGAATATGGAAAGCACATAACAATATCGCGTCATAAATCTATCACGACAGCAATTTGAATGGAAATGCTATTGTTACACGTACGCAATAAAGTCTTCACATTTTCCTGCTGATTCTCTACGAGGAAAAAGTAATTTTATATTATATTATATGGATACAGTGGAATATTCAAATTTATTACCAAATTATTGCTTCGTGAATTGTGAAAAGTAAACACAATTATACGAATCACATTATTATAGATTTCTTACGATGTCCAAAAGCCTGTTTTTAGGAGAATTGCAAACGCATTCTGCAAATTTTAAGTATTTTCTTGACGAATTCTTACCGGTTATTTAAATTTAATGATGAATTATTTTTTAATCTGTCATTATTGATGTATGGATTTTGTTTTATTGAAAAATGTGAAGCATTGGAGTTGTTATGATATATATACTCAAATTTATTTAAATTTTGGGGCTACAGAGAGCAAAGCTACAAGTTGTGCTGTAGTGAGATCGAACCTGAAGATTCTAATCCGGAATCCTCGACTCTATAACTCTATATACCTCGTATCAACCATATTGAATCGGTGCAACACCGCCTACTCAGAAAAGTAGCATGGATGATTGGTCTGGGGGGAGAGATGATTACACCTATGAAGATATGTAGTCAATGTTGAGAATCTCTAGTCTTCAAAAGCGTAGATCTAAAATTGATTCCATTTTCATATTTAAATTGCTAAATGGCATGATAGATGCACCATCTTTACAGACTCAGGTGACTTTCTGTATTCCAGTCCGTAGGTTGAGAAATAATGATGTGCTGTTCCTTAGTCACCACAAAACTAACTATGGTTTTCATGCCCCATTGTCTCGATTGTGTCGTATTGTAAACTCAAGATGTGATCTGGACTTTTTCGGTGTAAGTCTATCAAGATTTAAACATTCACTGAAATAGACCCGATCCTGTCTTGAGTGTGTCCACATTTTATTCCAACTGTCTAAGCTTCACCAATTTATTGTTCTGTCACTTATTTTTACTGCTTGTTATTCCTTTTATGCTTAACTATGTATTTAAAATGGATTTTTCCGTAAAAAAATAAAAAATAAAATAAATAAATAAAAATACCACAATCCGGTAGAGTTCAGTTGATATACCTACTTTTTTTCTTGTTCATACAAATAATACATCGTTACCTTAATTCTAACAGGACATAAATCAAATTTGCCAACTTTACAGGAGGAGGAAAAACTGATTAGTTTAGATATTTTATTTGTCGACCGGGAACTCTTAGAGATATTTTTTCCATATCATAATCACGATTTTGTAAAAAAATGAGTTAGGTCCTGTTAGAATTAAGGTGACGATATGTTAATATTTTTTTGCTCAAATTGTACTATGTCCCTAAATCTTTAGAGAAAATTTTCTTGGCTTACCCTCTGTTTTCTGAATACCGTTGATACTGGCAACAGCGCCTATTACCGTCACGCAAATTGAACCATTCGAAATAGGAATGATCACTTATCACCCTATCCTGTATGAAAGATCTTGAAATGGATATCCAATGTCTTACTTATCCAAGACATTAGCGACTATACGGGTCCTTGTATCGGCGGGTAAAATCGGGTCCCCATTTTGCCCTTTCCTGCCCCGTCCCGTTTTGCCCCACCGTCCCCTACGCTAGGAATATCCACGTTGGTATCTCATCATGGTCCTATTTGATCTAAAGCCGATTAGTACTAGAAGCAATTAGGGCTTATCATTTTAGGCTCAGAAGCACAATGGAGCAAGTCTTGGCTTGACAGGTAGGTAAGTAGGTAACTAACTATGTACATACACTTATAATTTTTGATAGTAATTACAAAATAATTTGTTTAAATATCTTTTGGTTGTAGAAAACATATTTTTGATAAATAATATATAATAACACGATTTGTCTTCCATGTATGGGTACTGTGTACTGATAAATTTTATATTATTATCTTAAAAATATATTTCAAAATTTATCATACGTTTTACATGACTTTTTAAGGCTACAATTTTAATTACGTTAATTTATTGCGTAATTAATATGACGTAGATAGCACTGGTCTATAAAAAAATCCCCTTCTAATTATAATGTGTGATTATTTTTAATGATAAGGCAGTTCATAATGAAGTTCTGGTACCAACCCTTATAGAAGCGAAGTATAGAGTTGGAAAAATAAGGATGAAAGTAGATTGAATGCGGTTGAAATGCGATCTCTCAGGCGAAACTATGTATGATAGTTGCACTAATGTCGAAATAAGGGGCAGAATGCAAGGCTGAGATAAGCACTATCGACGGCAATCAAGAAAGGTCTTTTCGTTGGTTCGGTCATGTAGAGCGAATGGATGATGAAAGAACGGCTAAAAAAATATACGATGCGACTGTGCCTGGATGTAGAAGTCGAGGAAGGCCGAGAAAGACATGGCATGATCAAGTAAAACAAGTGCTTGAAAGTGGGCATGTAAGAAGTCGGAATAATCAACGTGCGTGCATGAGAAGATGTATGAATGTGAAGGAAGCAAGATAAGTGTGCCAGGACAGAGTGGTGTGGCGTTCTATCCTCTCTGCCTACCCCTTCGGGGAAATGGCGTGATGGTTAGTTAGTTAGTTAGCATTTTTAAAATCAGAGATAAAACAGAAAAAACACGTCATAAAAATGATTGCGAAAATAGTAGTCGAATTTTTAAAAAATTTTTTTTTATTTCTTTAAAAAATCTTATAAAACATACATGTATTATAATTCCCAGGAGTTATAAAAACTCATTTTGGGACCGGTATTTATTCCATTTTTAATTACATATCCATATTCCATTCATCCAATATAAAAGTATATAAAAGTGTAAATTACAATCAAATTATACTAATGAAAATTTTCACAAGTTTGATTTTTTTGCTAATGTTAAATTTTTCCCTAATTTAGACTTGCTTCGCCTTTGTCCTGAGCATCCAAATATTATTAACGTACTTTCCATTAGATATCCTGATTGCATGACTATCCCATTTGCATTTTTGTCTTAAATTGGATATAGGAATATCTTTTCTCAATTACTTCTTAATTTTGAAAGGATCTAATAAGTCTTAACGGCTTTAGTCTCATCATCCCGAATCCTAGGCCTTAATTCTGGACTAATAAGGGACCATTTGAGACTTGATTAAAAAGCCGCTTCAAATTAAGATTTTCTATTGACTTCTAAAAATGTCATTTATTGAAAATATACAATTAGTTTAATACGATCCTGGTTACTTTGTTATTTTGCTTTAAATATAATAATTAAGACTAAATTAGACTGGAACACAGAAAAGCTTGTATTACGTTCTAATTCTTTATTATGTAATAAAATCTTTATTCATTTCGCCCTATTTTTTCACCGAAGTTCTAATCTTAATATTTTAACTTCAAGTTTCTATTTTAATTCACAACTTACTGATTTCGCGAATGACTATATTTTATACAGTGTGGCCAGTTACTTGAGGTACAAAAAATCGAAACGAAATGAGACCAAAACAGCCGTTTAGTGAAATTATAAACAGTTTCTAGATTTTTAGATTAAAAAACATTTCGGTTTTTTACAGTATTTCGTAGGCGATTGAAGGAGAAATAGAGGCATAATTATTCATAAGCATTATAATAATTTTTTTATTGGTATAATAATGTTTTCGCTGTAAATAATAAAACAATATACGGTATTTTATATGAAAACGAAACACAATTTTGTATTGTCAATTTTTTTTGTAATAAGAATATATATATTTTTTTTTGTACAAAATAATAAGAATTTGTGAAAAATCTTTTTAAGCTTAACTTAAGCTTTTGTGAGAAGAAAAAATATTTTTTTTAAAGTCAGATTCAAAAGTCACATTACACATTCGTCTCCAAATACGATGTAGGTTAACCTGTTTTTTGGGTTGTACTACGAGTTTTGTTACTCCATGTAAACGTTGGATGTTAACGTATCTCATCCACCTACAATACAACTAATCATTATTTTCTTCTAAGGATACAAATTGACTATACGATCTCTACATAATAGTGAGGAAAATCTTATTTCAGTTCATTAGTTGTTCAACATAATACTCTTATTAAGGTAGTAATTAATGGTTGATTTTAATTCAGCGTCGTACAGTAGAACCCTAAATGAATATCGGTCTAAGTTTAGTACCAAGTGAGGAACACCAAAATTTTACCAAATCTACCGACTCGATAATCATAAAACCTCTCTTTCCACACAACACAATGAAAGCCCCACCCTTTCCCTAGACTGTTTTAAAGACTATCGAGCCTTTTTTCAGTCCAGCCAACTCTACCGATTTTTTCAATAAGTTAAACCGCGATTTTAAGATTGTTAGTGTGATAAAAATACGGATGAATTTACGTTATGTACGCTTTCATTGCCCCTACCACTATCTCGGCTTATGTATTATAATTTTCATTGTTTCCATCACTCAAACCAACTAGATTCTAGTACCTTAATTTTAACTTGGTAGGTACGTATAATTTTAAACTATACAATAATGGAAAATAAATATTTAAAATAAGAAGGTTGGCTGGCTTGCGTAAATTATTATATGGTAAAGTAACGCCGTCAATTTATACGATATTCAAATATTTTTTTATTCCAAAGTACAAAGTTATTATTATTATTATTATTATTATCATTTAATATTAGGGCGAGCAGCTTAAAGCTGATATGCCTAAATCGGACACTTAGTTAGGTTTAAACTTGTCCAGTCCATTCTTAAACCCGTTTACACTATTCGCAATGACCAGCTCCTGCGGTAGACCGTTCCAGCTATCTACCACCCTGTTGCTCAGGAAATGCTTTCTTGGGTTCTGATTAAACCGGCTCTTCTCCAGCTTAAGGTTGTGGCCTCGAAGTCGTGCGTTGTTTTTCAGTTTGAAGATTTCACACAATTTATTACACTTATAGTGACGGTTCATTATCTTGTATGTTTCAATTAAATCACCCCTTTCCCGTCTTTTCTTCAGTGTTGTGAGACCAAGAGTTTCTAGTCTCTGCTCATACGGAAGTTGTTTTAGGCTAGGAGATAACTTAGTGGCCCGTCTTTGGACTCTTTCCAACATATCGATATCCTTAGCAAAGTAGGGACTCCATATCTGAAAACCGTATTCCAGCATCGGTCTGATGTAGGATTTATATATTTGTAATAGCATGATGATATGATTCATTTTCCTTTGATTAATAAGCGTCAACTACCTCAGTTTATTATACGTCCATATTATTATTATTATAGTACACCCTCCTTGGTTAGTACGTAGTTGTTAGTAGCGGATCTTTTAACCCTGGTGCGGGCGCGATTGGGAAGACAAAGTTGCCAAAGTGGGGTACGGAGATCTTTGGGGATGATAATTAAGCCGGTTCTATACTCTGTACCTATAGCAGCAGTCGCCAAACGGTGGTCCGAAACCTACGATGAACCTGAAAAATGTAGACGTTTTGAGTGGCCAGAGCCTAATCAGAGATTTTTGTTATTATTTTTTAAAAAAACAGCATAAATATATTGAATGCAAAAGGTTAATGTTCCCCCTAAATCCAAAATTTAAGTGTGTGACATGATATCCCGGATTTATTTACAGCCACAAACCTTAAAAAAATTAACACATATTTCGAACTATATTCTAAGGAATACCAAGGCCGATTTAAAAAGAAATTAACGGAATGCCCTCTTCTTCAATAATTGGCAAAATAAAAATAATGAAAACTAGCTTTTCACTTTTTATTTTATTATCTCAGTTTTCCGTAAAAAAAAATTCAAACCCCCATTTTGCGGCTACTTTTTAGTGAACGCAGCCATCTTGTCACATGTCAAAATTATAGGGCAAAATGCTTGGTTTCCCAAGTGTATAGATATTGATAAATACAGAAAAAAAAGCTGTGCTAAAAAACAAAACATAGCAATGACATCAGTGTAGGGGAGAAAAAAAAAATAAATTGAGTGTTTTGTTAAATGATTCGTATAAAAGTTTGGTGATCGCTGTTTAATACTCGTACTGGGCTATAGTAGTAAAATGGCCCTCTTAATAGCGCACTTCTCTCTTAAAGACACTTAGTTAAATGTATCTTTTAAAACAGAAAAAAGGCACTAGATTTTTGTCCCTGAATACAGTTATTATCATTATTAAACGGACTTGAACTCTTCTATTTAAACTTCTGGGAATTGATAATTCTGAATTAGCTGCAAGTTTGTCGGCGACGTAGAAACGTACATTTATGTATATTGTAGAAAATTACTGAATACTAGCGAATTAGCAATTCCACAGTTTTCCAAAGTATTTTTTTCTATTAGGGTACTACTTAACTAAGCAAAAAAATTCTTTTTTTATTTGTTCGGTCTTATTTATGAAGATACGTTTTTTTAAAATCCCATATACCTATCAAATACCACGCCAAATGACTGTACGTGCGTCATTTACATGAGTGACGTCATGACACGAGTGACGTTCTTGCTATAATCTGCGGTTCCGACTTTCCGTACTTTGGTGTCATTTAATTATTGTTTATTGAATAAATTTGATGTATTATCATGTATTATTAATTTTATTTATGACTTCAATTGAAACGATAATTGTCATTAATGAATATTCTCAATAAATAATACCGTCATCTTAACTGTCAGATATACTATTAACAGCTGTTCTAGGGAGACTGAGCGGCGGCCATCTTGTTTTGCGATAGAAGCTTGTATGTAAGTTGAATTCCATATTAAATTGACATGAGACGCGGTCCACTTGCTTGAAATGTGGCTACGGGGGTTTAAAAACGGAAACCGGAAACACTACACGTAGATGCAAGGAGTGACGTCATTGTTTACGGTTTTGATATGAATATTACTTTCAACATTTTTTATTTATTTTTGCGTGCATTTTTGAGGTATTTCACCTTACTTCAAAATTTTTAAATATTCGCGTGTACACGAAAACATTTTTAAAAGTCAATTCCGAGTTGGGCCGGAATTTCTCATTCTGCGATCGTTTTTTCCCTTTTATAATTCATTTCGTATAGGGAAAATAATTTTAAAAAAATTATTATTACCCATCACGATAATTTTAACCAAAACAAATAACTGCTATATCAACGGAGCACAAATTCAATTTATTAAGTTAAAATCGATGTTTAAAACGCCACAAAAATAAAAACAGTTATTTGTGAAGTACGGCTATGTATTTGATATAAATGATAAATTTTTAATAATATGCTATAAAGTGTTAACCCTTCTCACTTCGCGCTTGGTATAAATCTTTGCACAATAAAAAAAATATGAGTTAATGTTTGTTTAAGAAGATGTTTATGTTTCTTGGATTTGATTATCTTTAAATTTACCGACTCCAGTTAAATTTATTTTTACTATTTCGTATAGTTTACCAAAAAAACAACGTGGCTGTAAGATTTTATTGCATACATTTACACAAACTCTCTAATCAGAAATAGTGAAAATTTAGCCATACAAATGTAAAGAGGTCGAACAATAAGCAGCTAATTACTTGTAATGGAGGTCAGTTTCATTACACTGTTGTCAATTAGCGCAACGATACGATAGGGTCTAGAACCCAGAACCTAATAACGCTAACAATATTCTACAATCGACAACCATAATGGCCATTCGGCCCTTATTTGCTAAAATTCTTATGTAGGGCACAGTATAGATTCTCATTAGTTCGACTTTTCAATGTTTCTGCTTTACTTTCTGATCAAGTTAGGGTGCCTAGATTATTGCCAAAAATTTACGAAAGTCCCGGATGAGAAACATTGGTACGTTAAATCACTTTAACACACAGAACACAGAAATACGAGAAAAGCGACCGTATTATTGCTCTCGGTGGGAAATAAAAATATCACCGATATTAGATATTATTGATATCCCAACAGAGACAGAGAAACTCTGGAAACGAATGTGGGTTATCTAGGCGTTAACAGGGCTTATGACCTGTCATTGGTTGGGTTAAGTAGCCATTTGATGTATTACAACATTCCCCATTCCGCCCATAATGTGATATGTGGTATATGTAATATGATATATGACACATTCCGAAAAGTTCTATTAATATTGTATTTGTACAGATCCTTCCACATTTGAGTTTGATTTCGACAATTTTCAACATTTTTTCTCTCTGGTGACATCTGTTGAGAAGATTGTTAAGCATTTTTGGCAATCAATCTTTATTGGTGTAGGTAAGGCTCTATCGAGCTTTATTACTTACTAGAAGACGCCTGAAGATGTCTCTCCAATTTTTGTTTGCTTTGTATTCTAACCAGTAAATCTTTTTAACAGCATTTTGAATGTATACACTGACAAAATTACTGGATTATACCCATGCTGGGCTGATATCAGATATTGTTGATATCCCAACAGAGACAGAGAAACTCTGGAAACGAATGTGGGTTATCTAGGCGTTTACTGATATCGTAGGCGATATTATTTATTAAAGGTCGATTTTGTAAACATCCACTAGCAAAGCATCAAATCTTAAATGGATTTTTATAAAACCGGCCCTTATACATTGAAAAATTTCAACACCCAATGATAATAACGTACCTACACAGGGGTGAACTGATTACTAGATAGCAATATCATACGACTAACCCAACACAAAGCTTTTAGAGGGACAGAAAGAGAGAAATTTTGAATTGGGTTCTTCCCGATTTTTTATCAAGGGAATTTTTTTAAATTTTTACGATGTCATATGAATTTTTTAGCGCGGTTTGAAATAGTTCTTTTTCAGATCGCTCGCAAAATCCTCCATTTGGCGCGCATGCGGTGTGACGTCACAGCAATATAGGCGCTCACTACGGAATGAATTTCACGCCTTTCACGGTCGACGGGTATGACGTCATTAAACAATAACGGGCGTTAAAAATCATTCGAATTTTCGTGTTTTTAAAACATAAATTTATAAATGAAAACAAAATTTTTGATCATTGTGTTGTATATCGTTGTAATTGTAAAAACATACTTTAAATTTTTATAACGTTTTCAAGGATATTCATGCTATCGGGAAGAACCCTATCGTTATTGTATTTTTTAATATACATACTTAGTTGCTTGTTTTTATTAGGTATGAAATTAAAGAAAAATAAAAAACTTTGCTGAACGTTATCTTAACAACACGGGAATAATTTACTTTTCATCTACATTTTAGGTGTACCAATTTTTAAAAAATACGCCTGTAAAATGTTTGCCTCGCAAACAAATAGCGATAACGTCTGTCCCGATTTAAAATTTGGTTCTTAAAATCTTAAAAATGGGTAGTTTTATTCTCTGCGCTTGAACTTCTTCAACCTAAACTGTTCTGAAAAATGTTCGCCGGCAAGCAAGCAGTAACGCTTGTTCTAGTTAGGTTATTTTGCTTCTCATTCCACCCCGTTTTATTGTTTTTGCACATAACGTTAACTATCCCCCCCTCTGTACCTAGTTCGTGTTATTCACGCTCAATTATTTTGTTTTGCGCAAATTAAACTCCCACTCGAAAATGTTTTTACACATTTTGTAGCCTTCTCTGTGTTACGTCTCTTTTGCTCTATTCTCCGCAAATGCGTTGTAATTATTCCTGTCTTGCTCGCACAACTTGCCAGCGGCGGCGGCGGCGGCGTGCTATGTTATATAATAATACACCTGTATTGAAAGTACAGGTAATTTATGTAAAATGTAATAACATTAAACAACAACAAACAAACTACTTTTGTTATAACAAATAAACTTAAAACATTGTATTTTAATTGCCTTTAAAAACCTTAAAGGTCACTTTTAAACTATATCCTCAAAGCCATTGCTACAAACACCTAAAATATTTTAGTTCAATGTTTGTAGCACTTCACTTATTTTTCATAATTACGACGCACTTTGTTTTAAACTATATATGTGTATTGTATATATTTAAAAAAAAACTGTTGTACATATTTTTTTATAAAGTCCTAAAAAAGGAGTGGTAACTCCGAAACCAGTTATGATGATGATGATGAAGGAGTGGTAAATCCGAAACCAATTATGATGATGATGATGAAGGAGTGGTAAATCCGAAACCAATTATGATGATGATGATGAAGGAGTGGTAAATCCGAAACCGATGATGATAATGGAGCGGCAACTACGAATACGGTTGGCGGTTATTCGAAAAAAGTGTGTTTTATTTCATAACCTAAAATAAAATTTGGGATTTTTCTAATAAAATCTACACTTCCTACACTAAGACCGAAAACTTTAGTTTTAAAATAATATATTCCAGCTGAATTTACTATGTAGCAGCATCTTTTGTAAACATAATATAAACCGATTTCAAATGTTTAGAATTTCAAAAACAAAAATTTAGATCAACTAGGAGAAAAGTGCATGATTTCAAATGAGTATTTGCAACCTGCCCCGTACAATTTTTATTTTTAGGTACACGTAAAAAATAGCGTTTCCTCTTAGAAAGTTCAAAAACCTTTTATCGTTATATTTGGTGGAGTTATGAATATCGATTGCTTGTTTCTATACGGATACAACTCAAAATGCAAATTTCGGAAGGTCATTTCAATAAAAAGCTTAAAAAACTGATAATAGCAAAGTCCTTACATCGTTTATAAAGGAAGTAAATGAGTTTTTTTTTACAATTTGACATCTCAACAGAGACAAGAAGTTTGGAAGGGAATATGAATATCTAGGCGCTTACAAGGCTTATGACATTGGCTGGGTTAAGTGGCCACTTGATGTATTACAACATTCCCCATTTCACCTAGTATTTGATATCCACATCTGCCAATTATCAGAACTTGTATATATACAGTGAAATGGCGCGACGCTTTACATGTTTTTTTTTGTTGAATCACAAGCAATATAGTTTCATTTGAGTTTTTTGTGTTGTTTAGTGTGGAAATAAGCAATCGATAACGTACTAATGTCAGCTTTTACTAGAAACTGGTAGATCCTTAACTAATAATAGCACTCTGTTCAAAAAATATTGATACAACGGTTGCTACAGGGAGTTTTTTGTATGGGAAATGTTCTCAGGACTTTTCTTCACACTTCATTTGGTTTCCACTTAGTTCGTTAGTTAGCTCAGTTTTATAGTAACGTTCTCCCTACATACACCTCAACAACGCAACGTTAATAAAAAAAAATCAAACGAAAAAAAAGTAAAATATTACCGTACGCCCCTGTGCTCGTACCTCTGAACATTGACCTTTGCTCATTTTTTATATTTTTTGGCTAAACGGGTGCACAAAATGTAACAGAATTTTTTACTATCTGCAAGTCAATTAAGCGAGGAATATTTTCCTTTTTACTCTCTTTGTTTGCCGTTTTTCTTGAATTAAAATCTCGTATTTTTGCATTGCTGAAATTATCACGGTTATTCACAACTTTTTGTCGTTTTCTGTAAATGAAAATTTGAAAATAGGCAAACAGTTTTAACTAGAGACTCAATTGAAAAACTAATCATCACGCCATTTTCCAAAAGGGTAGGCAGAAAGTATAGAAATAAATGCGTTTTGGATTTTTATTTTGTTGATTAAAATGTAACATTTAATAATCTACGTTTTCAGGCTTAATTAGTAGGTATCCCAAGTATTCCAATCAAAAGCAAAAGGTATCGTATATATAAAAATTGAAAAGTTTTTTAATCATTTTAACTTTCAGCCTGTGGCCAAAATTTGGATGTCAATTTTTTAAATATTTATTTAACAGTCTCCACTCGTTTACGAGTGATATTAATTAATAAAAATAATGAAAAGATGTCAATTAATAATAAGTATTTTCAATAATTTATCAAAAATTCTGAAAAAAAAAGGATTGGTACACATATCAAGAACAAAAATCCCAGTCGGCTAACAAATACTCAGTAAGAAATATACATAAATTAATTATAAAGCTTTCCATATTACTTATTGATATATCTTCAGTTTTTGCTATGGTATAACCTCTGAACATTACAATCAGAAAATATATGAATATTAGAACAATCGTACCACATAAAGTTTAGCAAGCGAAAGGGGGAAATAAATTGTTTATGATATAAAGAGAATTCGCGAAGCCGTAAGCCAAATTCTGCTTCACACTGGGAACAGGGAATTAAATTCTTTGGAGGGAAATGGCTTGAGTTAACAGGATTAGTAGGGGTGGAGGGGGGTAGACAGGAGGAGGGGGTACTAGTTAGTTGGTGCATCTTTATTTCGCAGTGTATCAAAACTTAAGATGAAAATCGCCATGGGAAACTGCTGAGAACTTGCAGATTGCGTGCTTGATGCTGGAGATATGTGTTCTAGCGAATACCCGGTCCTTCGTATATTTTCACTTTTAAGCCACTATTATACCTACTTATCGTCTTCTTATTCTTCTTCTTTCGCCACGTGGACATCACTAGATCCCTCCAGCAGACCCTGTCACCAGCTAGCTCTGTCGCCTCCTCCCACATCAGGCTCGCATCCGTCAGCTCCGTCGAATACATCCGTAAGATGGTCATCGACGGTCTGCCAGGACGGCGGTTATCCTCTTTCCCTTTACTTATCGTCTCCTGCGTTTAAATATTCAGATTTCCCAACACATACACCACACACCACACACATACACATGACATAACATAACCACTGTTTGCTCTCTTCACGTCTTCAGAAATTTGTCTTGTACATTGTGTTGTCCACGTAATTGGTGTTATGTTGTATACGAGTATTTTACCTCAAATTGAAAATTCTTAGTTCATTGTACCAACATTGTGTGCACAACATTAAACCATAAATAAATAAATTATCCTCACCTGTGTAGATATGTATGTAAATATAAAGCTCAATAAACTACAGAAAATATGACATATCACCACAAATAGCGTTGTTTTCTTAAAATACTTAATGTTTTGATTGCAAATTTATTATGTTTGTAGATATTTATGACATCAGGGATTTTTTCAATTAAATTAATATTCTTTAACGTTAATTTGATTTATATTTTTTATTGACATTACTTGGTGGAATTCCATGATTAAATTATGAATATATAACTAATCAAAGTTAAATAAAAAATACTTGGTACACTTCCACTTTTATTTATTTTGACCAGTTAGCGCTTTCACCCTGTAACGGGCATCTTCAGACTAGTATAAATTAAATGTTATACCACTTTTTGCTTTCTAGGAAAATCCAATTCTTTTGGGCAGCACTAATCACTTTTTGAGCAACTGTAGATCTTGTATTACACTTTAAATCAACAAATTTCGGGATTATTTTACGATAATTACGCTGTTTAATGAACCAAAGATGTTGGGTCGCTAAGGTTGCTTTAAATTTACACTTTTTGTACAATTTTGTCAATGATGCTGTACAAGCAAACTTAATTTAATTTATATTTTTTATTGACATTACTTGGTGAAATTCCATGATTAAATTATTTGTATATAACGAATTAAAGTTAAATATAAAATACTTGGTACACTTCCACTTTTATTTATTTTGACCAGTTAGCGCTTTCACTCTGTAACGGGCATCTTCAGACTGGTTTTTTCTACATCACACCTGTTCTCCTCTATGGCTGCGAATCGTGGCATCTAACCAGGGCCCAAAATAGCAGACTTATGAGCTTCGAGAACAGGTGTCTTAGAAGAATATTAGGCGTGCGGGGGTTTGACTTTGTAAGCAAACTTTTTTGTGACGCATTAACCCTTGGTATCTACTGCTTTCGGCGAAGGCGTTTCGGCTGGCTAAGCCGTATACTACGTATGCCTCCCGAGAGCCTTAACCACGCTTGCCTATTTTACAAGGCATCAGGTTCTCGGCGTCCTGAACGTCCACCGTTGACAATCCGTCGGCAGTTTGCGTCAGAACTGCGGGACGCGGACCTGACCTGGGAGGATGTGCGGGAACTGGCGGCCGATCGCTTGGCTTGGAGGCAGTTGGCAGTTGAATGATGATGATGATATTTTTTCAATTATAATGGAGTTGGCATTCACTTCGTAACATTTCATGATTATTCATTACTACTTACCGGTCTCCACACGGGTGGTTGTAATTACTAATAAATAATGATCGGGGTAGAAACTAACATCCCTACCACTGTTAATTTGGGCCGACTCTGGTTGGTTTGGGTGATGGAAACAATGACAATTATAATACATAACCCAAGACGGTGGTAGGGGTACAATGAAAGCATTTGTCGCGTACATAATCGTAAATTCATCCGTATTTTTTTCACACTAACAATCATGAAATCGCGGTTTAGCTTGTTGGAAAAATCGATAGAGTTGGCTGGACTGAAAAAAGACTCAATAGTCTTTAAAGCAGTCTAGGGAAAGGGTGGGGCTTTCATTATTCATTCCTACTTGTGCTAAATACTTTATATGTACTTATCAGTAAGATAGTGAATCGAATACGTTTTTTTCCCCCCAGAAAGTCGAGGATCCGAGGAGTGTGGCCAGCAGGAGCTGGCGAGGTGCGCCAAGCCACTTCAGGTCCTCTCCGACACTTCCGAGCTCACCTTCGTCTCCAAGAAGGAAGAACTGGACCGCTTGTGCCCGTAAGTACTACCTCCAACCTGTCTCTAAAAGTCGAAAGTCGAGAAAATTTAGAAATTCTTAGTCTTGTATATTTTTTGCATGCAAAAATTAAAACAAAAATCACAAAAAAAAAATCTGTGCAGTCTGTTTGTAAATCAGAAAGATAATAAGCGAGATATGATAATTTAAAGCTCTAAATTAAATCTCGAAGACTGTTAGCATGGATTTCTTAAATGCTTTTGCTAGATTACTTTTTACGAGTTCAATAATTTTGCATAAAGGGAAAAAATAGTGAATTGTTTATAATTTTATCACATCAAATTCAAAGTAATAGAAGTTTGTAGATCAATCTCTAGCCTAGTTTCACTCGTATGAGAAATATATATTAAATTCTCATACCAGAGTGGAACTGGACACATTAACCAAATATTATTTAATTTTATTATAAGATAAGGTGGATACTATAGCTATTGGACAATTTACAAAACAATGTATTGTTGGAACTGTATTAACTTAACTATAACATTTAAGGTATTTTTTGGGGGAAATTAAATAGTCTTTTATAAAATTTAATCGAAATTAGTAAAAGACTAATACAACCTTTTATTATTTTTTTTGTAAAAAAGCTTGTAATTAACAGTAATTGGACGCATTTTCATATTCTCCTGCTATTTCAAGCCTTTCACGTATTTTATGCATGGTCCAAAGTTTTAAAAAAGTTTTTAATTTCGAAAGAAATTTTTCCTAGTGTCAAGGGCTAACAAGGTAAGGTTTTTTTAACAAGTTTGAGTAATCTCTAACAGCTAATGCTGTCAAATAAAATGTCCTTTTTAAATTGTGCCATTGAAATAAAACAAAAGTGTGAATGCATTTACTTAAAGAAAGAACTCACTCAAAAGTACATATTTCTGGTAGAAGTAAATTCTTAGAGTAGGCTTTTTTTCGAAAATTTCATTTAGGGTGTTCAATTATTATACCATGTTCAATTACTATTGCACCCACCCTAGTCAAATTTTCAAACGATTTGAAAATTCCTGTAAAGATTATTAAGCGTGATATAAAGTTTTAAAGCGATTCTTCCCCATAAATTATTACTGTTGGAACTCTATAATTGGATTTATTTGTGTTCACACTAAATCAAGTAGGGATTGCTGCTAGCTGAGTTCCGAATTCAAAAAAATCTACATTAATTAAATAAACCAAAGGCATGCACTTATTACCTCTAGGGTTGGAAATAAAAATTTAGGATAGTAATTTTTAATTGAAAAGTCGCCTAATCGAAATCTTTATTTCTATTGTCAAGCTTAACTCGCATGTTTTTTTATGTATTAATATAACTAACGAGCAAAAACAAAATAATCTCCGAGGTTAGACATACTTTTTTATCGAGAATTAAAAATCACGTAAGATGATCATGATGATCAGTTCGTGGAATCCATATGCTCCACATAGGGAGCGGATACGGTAGGATGGTGATGATGAAGATGATCAAAATAAATACTAGCGAATACATTGTACCATTGAATAGGTTCGGTTGGCGAAACACGAAGTTGTTTCAATAACGGTCAAGAATAAAATAAAATAATTTTAAAATGTTAATATTATTCCTCAATCCTTCCCTGGATTTAAGTAGTGAAATACAGACGTTAGTAAGGATCGGACCGGGAAGGGAGATTCCTTTGGGTTAGCTGGAATTTAATTTCCTTATTCTGTTCAGTGGGCGGGAATAATATTATTCTACTTTGAAAAGTCGGAATAATCTAAGTGCGTGCATGAGAAGATATATGAGTGTGGAGGACAGAGTTGTGTGGCGTTCTATCGTCTCTGCCTACCCCTTCGGGGAAATGGCGTGATGGTTAGTTAGTAAGTTATATTCCTTTTATTATTCCCTATTAATTGCTCAACTCAATTGCATTGTGTCTTTTGCAAAGATAGGATGGTCTTTGGATAGGTATTGTGAGGGTACGGCAGGGGACGTATGAAATAGTGGGATGATAGTGTGAGATGCATACATGCGTTCTGTTCCTTCCCCTCTTTTCCCTAATCCCCCCTCCATTGAGACCCTGACCGCGGATGCACGGGTGGATGTCTGGGGGGGGGGTCTGGCGAGTCAGTATGCCGGTCTCCACACGGGTGGTACTAATTACTAATAAATAATGATCGGGGTAGAAACTAACATCCCTACCACTGTTAATTTGGGCCGACTCTGGTTGGTTTGGGTGATGGAAACAATGACAATTATAATACATAAGCCGAGACAGTGGTAGGGGCAATGAAAGCATTTGTTCGCGTACATAACGTAAATTCATTCGTATTTTATCACACTAACAATCTTAAAATCGCGGCTTAGCTTGTTGAAAAAATCGGTAGAGTTGGCTGGACTGAAAAAAGACTCAATAGTCTTTAAAGCAGTCTAGGGAAAGGGTGGGGCTTTCATTGTTCAAGGATGGGAGGTTCCATTGGGTCAGCTGGAATTTAATTTTCATGGCATGAAACTGCACCAAATTCTCTATACGTCCTGCACATGAATCTGTTCCCCTGACTACTTGTAGACTCACTAATTATCCTATCAACATAGATTTGTTGCGCTCTACTACGCACTATGTTATTATCGTGTTGGCATAGGTTTCTTAAACTCAACAGCGATCTGGGCATTTCTACTTCCTACTAGGAAATGTATAATTATATAGATTTTTTTATGAATTCTCATTCTTAATTCTGTTCACTGTAAAATAAACTGCACCAACTCCTCTATATTATGTATGTCCTGCGCTGGAATCTGCAAACCCCCACTAATTACATTCACTAAATATCAAATTTTATCGTGTTGGAATTGCATAATTTGTTAATTGAACTTAGCAGCTGCTAAATGTCCAATAAAGCCCTTAAAAATAGTAATAATTAAGCAATAAATTAACTAAAAAAGAGACAGAACACTTCGATAAGATAAAGAATCCATCTTCCTCTGATGGTACACTACCCCCCCCCTACCTGCTTGTCCAAATAGATTTTTTTGTTTCTCTTATCTATGTAAATTCATATAAAAATCAAATACAATGCAAATAAAAATTGAAGAGACGTCTTCAGGCGTCTTCTAGTAAGTAATTAAGTTCGGATGAGCCTTACCTACACCAATAAAGATTGATTGTCAAAAATGCTTAACAACCTTCTCAACAGACGTCACCAGTGAGAAATTCACTTGTAATGTGATATTACGAACGCGAGTTCAATATATACAAGTTTCAAAAATTTGTCATATATGGTGATCAGATGATGGGCGGAATGGGAAATGTTGTAATACATCAAGTGGCCACTTAACCCAGCCAATGACAGGTCATAAGCCCTGTAAACGCCTAGATAATTCACATTCGTTTCCAGGGTTTCTCTGTCTCTGTTGGGATATCAATAATATCTAAAATTATATAAAATTCAATTATGTTCTTGTTTCTTCTTATGAATACCAGAGGGTGGTTACGTGAGATGGGGGTTGGTTTGAGGGGTGGAAGACGGTGCACTATCCCTCCTACCTCGTCAACTTATCTTATATAGTTATCATTCGTTAGTTATTTTATGTAACTTCATTAATAGATATTTTAAAAAAACATATATGAAAATCAGTTATCATGTTTTGTTTCCCTTTAACCTCATTGTGGGTGCCGGGGGTGTGGTTGGTGATTTGGGGGGTGGTTAAAGGGTGCACTACCCCTTCCCTGTCCTTCAACAGCTTGCCCCGATAGGTATCATTGTTTCGGCCCGCCAATACGTGAAATAGGATGAAAACTTTACCTACATCGGAACCCGAATACTCGGAAATCGACTGCTAAATGTACTGAAATGTATTGGTTTGAAAGACATATTTCAGCTTACCAGCGCTTAACATTTCTGTATTGTTAAAACAATTATGAACGTGATGTAATAAAAACTAGTAAGGGTTTATTGAAATGAATACATTGTGTTGAAATGGGGGGATAGGGAGATTATATATAATATATAATACATTACAACAATAATGCAAACTTCTGCAATTTTTTTTTTCTTGTGCGTAAAATTTAATGTTAAATAAAATAAAAAGAATTTCCGTCTTTATAATATACCTATCTACGGCCTTATTTATTTATTTCCGGATGATTAATAAAGCGTTATTTTTGCGAGAAATCGTCTCAAGAGCGCTGTACAATAACGAGGCTAGATCACAACGCGTCTTGCAGCTACAGAGCGCATGGACGGTTGGTATTTTTTTCTAGCCTCCTACAGTTAAAACACAATTTAATACATGAAATAAAAAAAATAGTATTTTAAATACATAGATTATAATGATGGATTATGTGTAAACGAATATAACTTTGTAGGGAAATAGATTCTTGTCTTGCAGCTACTGAGCGCATGGACGATAGATTCTTTCCCCCTATACAAAATTTGAATAGTTAAAAATAGTGAAATGTGTATAGATTCAATATGTTAATGAACTTTTCTAATAAGTATTTTTAAATTAATGTTGTGTAGAGAAGGTATGCGAATGTATGTATAATTATTTATTTACAAAAAAGATGGCGACTCACTAAATTAATTAATTAATTAATTTTAGTAAGGCAGTAAAGTGTATTTTTTTGTCATATTTATGAATCGAATAAATTAAATATTTAAATTAAAATTCATCTTCAAGCCTTTTTCTTTAGTAGAACATGTTTTTAATATATTTGGACTTTGTAGTATTATGATTATAAACACAAATATATAAGTAGTTGTTTATTTTACAATATTCGTCGTTATGAACTTTCCTATTACTACCGCTACCTTGTACTTATTTCCCTTATCCGCATCTAATGGAGCTTAGGATACTGCATTGGAACACCAAGTGCAGCGTATCGTGATCATCTTATTACATGAAGGTAAGATGATCAGTCTTACGCTTCAGTGCCAGTCCAAGGTATCATACGTTAAATATAATGTAAGTAAATATTACTTCTTGACCCCCCGCGGGAATAGAACCCGCGACCTCATGTATGGTAGCCTAACAACAAATAATTAGTATCTTTATGGAAACAATGAGGCACGTCGGTAATAATGTAGCAACACTTGTACAGTGTAACACCTCGGTTACAATATTTGTAACAACGGGCTTACAAAGCTACACTGCGCTGTCACGACAAAATACTGTAACTCTATAACGACCGAATTGACTAAAACGGTTTTAAAGTTTTTTTTTCAGTTTTATCGATCTATCCGCTTCCGTTGTAGTCTCAGTTGCTCGATCACAAATCACTATCGACGCGGTTATAAGCAACGTGATAACGATTTCTTACCATGGATGTTTAACGTTTTCGCGATCACAATGGAACACGCGTTAAAAGTTATCGATCGGGATTATTAAACGAGCGCATCAAGTCGCGAGCCATTTTCGAGATATATCTTCTTCGCACATATCTTCTTTCAATCTTTCTCGAGTGCCGTATTGCATTTAGCCGGCGTTCGGCAAGCCAAATAATGAGAAAAGCAGTCGACATAATAAAAAATCCGACACGCGCGTGACGTTTGACGTTTGGCCGCGATATTTAGGTATTATCATCTATGGTGCTCGGCAACGCTCGGCAATGCTCGGAACGGGTATGCTCGAACGTGGTATGAACGTATGTTCATTGTGATCGGTCAAATGGTTAGCGTTAGCACGTTTTTAACTACGTCGATAGTTATCTGTGACTGAGCTCCAGGGAAGGTAATATATCGTAATATAGTTATTTTATTTTATTTTATTTTAATAACATCCACACCCAAAGGGCTTTTACTTACATAATTCAAATATTGTATATAATAAGAAAAAAAATATTTAAAAAAATAGGTAGCAACACATTCTGGTATGAAATGTTTAATATTTGTGAAATTTAATATAAATAGAATGTAAATCGCTTAACACTTTAAATAATAAATAAGTAAAATTTAAAATAAATAAAATGTGAAATGCTTTAAAAATTTTAATTTAAACAAAATAAGTAAAATCCAAAATAAATTAAATATAAATTGCTTCAAAAATTTTAAATGTAAAATAAGTAAGTGAAATTTGAAATTGCTTTAAATTTTTTAATTTAAAATGAATAAGAAAAATTTAAAGTAAATAAGTAAAATTTAAAATGAGTTAAATTAAATTAAAATTCAGAACATCAGATGTATGAACTTAATAGCCGTAGAATATTTTTTTCATTTGCTTATAAAATACGTTTTTAAACGAGATAGGTAAATTGTTTTGTCAGAATATCCATTTTGGAGAGAATGGGCTTGTAAACCAAATTTTTTTGGTGTATGCAGAAAATTAAACAAAAAATCACAAGATTATAGGTGCAATCCGTTTATAAATCGGATGCTTAACAACAGAGATACAATCATTTAAAGTTTTATTTTTGTATGATGGGCGATCGGTGACGTCACGGATCGTATGCGGAATAAAAACTATAAATTATTGTATCTCGCTTATTAATTATCCGATTTACGAACGGATTGCACTGAAGGTTTTCAGCTAAATATACACCAATCGAGTCGATTTATCGTTATTACCACAAAACACTTTATCTCAAGATACAGTGTTTTGTAGTGACACGACAGTACAGGGTGGTAAATGAATTAGCAAACAGACAAGAAAATCCCGGGATTAAATCTCCTCAGTTTGGCGCGGAGTGATTTAAATTTCTGAATAACTTCTTCAAAGAACGGACCGCGATCAAAATTAATTATTTCAAGGAGATGTGATGGTGGTTCAGGCTAATATTAAAACTGCATTTTGCACGAAAGACTTTTCATAATAATTTTTATTTTACTGTTTATTTTTCATACAAATATATTTTTCTCCAGTGCAAGTTCTAAGTTTTCCATTAATTTATTTTTCTATGTGATTTTTCGGAAATTTAAATTTTTTGATTTACTGAATTTTAGATTTAAAATTTAAAAAAAATTAAAGTATTTATATAATCAGAAATATGCACCTTAAAAATGAAAAAAAATCTCACAAAGCTTGTTCGGGTATACAAAAAATGTCTTATGTGAATTTTTTACACTCTTGTAATACAGGCAAGCAACATTTTTCTAGGGTTTTAATATTTAAAATTAAAAGAAGAAAAAAGGATAGTATAACTATTTTATGAATGAATTAAAGATTTATTGTTAAAAATGTGTACGCCGTGTACAAGCGGGAAACCAGTGAATCTACATCATATTTGGAGTAGATTTTTTGGAAAATTTTATTTTATTTGACCCATAGTTTTCGAGAAAATTGATAAAGTTTTCGATGAATTTTTGCAAATTGTTAACAAATATTATTTATTTAGTCAAATAATACTATCTATATGTAAAACAAAATAGAAAACAGCATTTTAATATGAACTTATGCAATTTTACTAAATTAATGAAAAGAATTTTTTTTTTTAAATATTGATTCAAAAGTCGTATTAGACATTCGACTATAAATATGATGTAGATTCACCAGTTTTCGGGTTGTACTACGAGTTTAATTACTCCATGTATTATTGTTTGTGAAAATTCCTATTTCCACGAACCTTGTTATTATTAATTCTGAAACAGTTCGAAGTTTACTACACGACAAATAAGTCTCGCCGAAAGTTAAATTAAAGTTTAGTTAGTTTATGGTTCTGGTGTTTGTTTTGCTAATCCGCGGTGCAGGTGTCGTGATGTCGTGTGCTCTCCCTAAAAAACTTGCACCATAGTGCAACAAGCATTAAATTTTAATTACTTATGTATGATTTACTAAAGTAAAGTTAGATACATTTAGTTTAGTGGAATACTGAGACACACAAATGATTCCCCTGTATCTTACAAACACTTATTTCCATAAAATACTTTGTAAGTAAAACAAGTGCTTGAAAGTGGGCATGTAAGAAGTCAAGCTCATAATTTCAATCTTTGAACCATGCATAAACTACGTGCAAGACTGACGTTGAATCTATCAGTATTTGTCAATATTTCTTTGATAAATTAAGAAATAGCAGGAGAATAGGAAAATGTGTCAAATTAGGTTTTACAAAAAAGTTTATAAAAAATCATGTTAGTCTTTTACTATTTTCGATTAAATTTCCCCCAAAAAATAAATAAAAATATGATAGGTGCACTAATGTTTGAAATTAGAGCAGAATGCAAGGCTGAGATAAGCATTATCGACAAAATTAAGAAAGATCTTTTTACGTTGGTTCGGTCATGTAGAGCGAATGGATGATGAAAGAACGGCTAAAAAAATATATGATGTGACTGTCCCTGGATGTAGAAGTCGAGAAAGGTCGAGAAAGACATGGCATGATCAAGTAAAACAAGTACTTGAAAGTGGGCATGTAAGAAGTCGGAATAATCGACGTGCGTGCATGAGAAGATGTATGAATGTGGAGGAAGCAAGAGAAGTATGCCAGGACAGAGTGGTGTGGCGTTCTATCCTCTCTGCCTACCCCTTCGGGGAAATGGCGTGATAGTTAGTTGTTAGTTTAGTTAGTTACTTTGTTTATAACAACATTTTGAACGTATACAAATACTTGTAGACAAATTACTGGATTATACCCATGCTGGGCTGATATCGGATATTATTGATATCCCAACAGAGACAGAGAAACCCTGGAAACGAATGTGGGTTAAAGAGGCGTTTACAGGGCTTATGACCTGTCATTGGCTGGGTTAAAGTGGCCACTTGATGTACTACAACATTACCCATTCCGCCATCAGCTGACAACCATATATGAAAAAAAATTGTAACTACTATACACATTGAATTTGTACAGAAGCTTCTGTCAGAAATATCACTTAACGCAGCCAATGACAGGTCATAAGCCCTGTAAACGCCTAGATAACCCACATTCGCTTCCAGAGTTTCTCTGTCTCTGTCGGGATATCTATAATATCTACTTTGTTTATAACTAATAAACTTTATTCTATTTAATTTTGGTAATGTATCCAAAATAAAACAAGTTTATTGGATTATAATTCTACTTAATTTTTTATATATACAAAGGGTATATGGTGAGGCGTTTCGTCTTGTTAGGACATTTTCAAACTAACTTAAATATTTACAAAGTTTCCTTATATACTAAAATAATTGCTTTTTTTTTGTGATTTCTATACAAGCCTGTTATTATTCTATGTCTCCTGTCCGCGGCCGATTTCGAAACAATACGAGTTTTCTTCATCAAGGGCTAGTCAATAATTTATAATGAACAACTACAAAGTTAATGCTTCTAACATTGATTTTACATTTATTTATTTTTACGCAAACAATTTACAATAATACTTAAAACTAAACAGCTTTTGAAAACAGTACAGTCCCGATAAAATGCAGTTCTACAGCTTGTGATCCTACAAAATAATAGTTGTAACTTATTGTATAGACAACACTTACAAAAAAATACATAAAATAAATTATGTATAAAATTAATATACAAAACATGACATATGGATAGTGTTGTGGCCTTTTTGCTATCTGCCTACCCCTTCGGAGAAATGGAGTGATGGTTAGTTAGTTTTTACGTTTTCTAATAACATTATTTAAAAGAAAAATTAAATTTACACAGAACAATTTCAGTATAAATTTAAAAAAATATATCTTTCGTCACTTTCTTAAATTCTCGAAAATTCTTAGTTATTATTTGTATTTGGTAGAAAAATCTTCCATAATTACCACAAAATCCGAAACTTTTCCACGTTCAAATTGGTGATAAAAATCACCGAAAGTTGCCCCAAAAATTGCCTAAAAGTCATACGGGGCCAATATTATTATATATTCAGCGTTCATTATACATGCAAACCACCCCTGAAATTAGCTTATTACGAAGTTTACATAATATTCTGCTTCGGTAGCCGAGTGGAAAAATTTTTCACGATGAATTTGTATGAAATCTCTGTCGGCTCATTACCCATAGAGATAGCATGGCCAGTGAACTGAGATGGCGCAGTCTGCCCGCTACAGCCCCTGAAATCTACTGAAAACTGAAAGTTAACTCCTGAAATTTTCAGCCGGCCGCGGCCTGGGCACTAGGCATGGCCGCACGAAATTACTGAAAACTGGGAAATACTGGAAATATAAGCGAATCCCCACCATTTCAAATATTTTGTGATATTCTTAACATGTACGTTTTAGTTGCGCTATGCATTAGGTTGCGATTGTATGAAATATTTTTTAAATAGTCGTTTATAGGAATTCACATTTTATTTATTTTAAATTTTACTTATTTACTTTAAATTTTACTTATTCATTTTAAATTTAAAAAAATTAAAGCAATTTACATATTATTTATTTTAAATTTCACTTTTTTTAATTTTTGAAGCAATGTACATTTAAATTATTTTAGATTTTACTTATTTATTTAAAATAAAAAAAATTAAAGCATTTCACGTTTTGTTTTTTTTTTTAAATTTCACTTATTTATGATTCAAAGTTTTAAGCAATTTACGTTTTATTTATTTCTTGCTACCTATTAAATTAATGTGTTGCTACCTATTTTAAAAAAATCTTTTTATATCCAGTATATTAATTTTGTAATGTAAAATATTAAAATAAAAATAAAATAAAAATAAAATAACAGGCGTGCGTGTGTGATTAGATCAAAAAATGCGGAGAAAGCAAGGTGAGTATGCAAGGACAGAGTGAAGCGCAAGACTGTTCATCTTGCCTTCATTATTAAATGATAAAGATAAATTGCACTAGGTGTGCTAGTGCCCTATGCACTTATAGGTGCGGACAAAGAAAAGTAGTAGTAATAGTTGTAGTGAATCCATTTTTTCCTCTTTGAAACCTAAATTAACTAGCTAGAGCGCGGAGTAGATAATATGTCTTATTTTAGACCCCTAAAATAGGATCTATTCCGTAGTTTGAGAGGTTATCTGTGTTCGTAATGTCCACATTAATAAATTGTGTTTAGTACGAGTATATTTAGGTGACGTAGTTATACACGGTGTTTTCCTTTTATCAGCATGCATTATCACTTAATTTCCGGTCAACTGTCAATTTATCGCGTAGAAATGTCACTTTACGAGAACGTCAAACTTTCGTAACATATTTACGCATTGTTTTTTTAATTTTTGGCTTTACAATAGAGCAGAGAAAACTCTAAAGATGCATTCCGCAAAACATTGTAATATGACAAAATTTTAAGAAAGATGACCGTAAAAAAAGCCATGTTGATTTTTAACACCGGTGGCGGTGTTGCAAAGTGGAAAAGGGGATAGTGTGGCCATATTTAAAAAGTATATAATGGTCTTGTAAACCAAAATAGCAGACTTCTAAGTTTTGAGAATAGGTGTCTTAGAAGAATATTAGGTCTGCGTTGGTTTGACTTTGTAAGGAACACAGAAGTGAGGCAATGACACAGCAACCCTTGGAATCTACTGTCATCCGGCGAAGGTGATTCAGCTGGCTAGGCCATTTACTACGTATGCCTCCCGAGAGCCTTAACCATGCTTGCCTATTTTACAAAGCATCAGGTTCTCGGCGTCCTGGTCGTCCACTGTTGACAATCCGTTGGCAGTTTGCGTCGGAGCTGCGGGCCGTGGATTTGACTTGGGAGGGCTGGCGGCCGATCGCTTGGCCTGGAAGCGGTTTGTGGATTCCATGTGCTCCACATGGGGAGCGGATATGGTGTAATGATGAGGATGTAAACCAAAATTTTCTGTGAATGCAGAAAAATATAACGAAGAATCACAAAACTATCTATGCAATCCGTTTACAAATCGGATAATTAATAAGCGAGATATGATCATTTATAGTTTTTATTTCGCATACGATCGGTGACGTCACCGATATATAATAACTTACAAAATATTTACAAGAAATAAAATTAAAATGATTGTATCTCTGTTATTAATTATTCGATTTCAACAGACGATATGCAAATATCATTAAACATTTTGATGAATTCTTTGTGGCGGAAGTAATACGTCACGCGCGCGCCGCGGGACGAAGCAAATCTACCGACCTCCGCCGAACGCTGCCGAACAACGACGAGAACCATTTTAGCCTTCATCGTGACTCCACGTTACTTTTGTACAAATTTCTTGCCGCCAAATTGCGTGCCAATCTAAATTCATTTCGTACATTTCTATTTTCATAATTCATGTCCATCTTAGTTTAAATAGTTAAGTTTTCAATTGTATTAACTTGTATTAACTTCTGTGTAATAAATGTGCACTAAAACTGTAAGTCCTCTTTCATTTCTCTCTGCGCACCCCACAAAAAGTGGCCACTATAAAGTGGTGACCATATCTTTTCCGATATGACATGGTGAATCGAAATGTAAACGTGTCATTCGTAAAAAAAGGGTTAAAATGTTATTATAACACCCTGTAAACGCTGGCAATCCTCGCGCATCAATCAGAACACGTCCCCACTTGACGTTGACAAACAAGAGGTAGTTGTCTTGGCTAATGCACGGAACTTGTCATGCCATTTGGCAGTTGCCACTTCCCCTAGTGACAAGTAATCACTAATGTCATGTTCTGATATATGACAACACACATTTATCGCGTTAATCCATGCTAAATTTGTGTACAGATTTTAATTTTTTTATGTAATTTTCTAAAAAGAAAATGTATCTGTATCTCGAGAGATTAAACATTTTAAGATGCGAGTGTGTCGAAAATGGCTGAAAAATACATCGTACATAAACGACGGTCGAAAGGAAAAGTTACTAAGCGACATAATGTGTGCAGGGGAAAATGATAGCAAGTAACATTGTAATAACATGTCACTTGGTAACATTTTCCTTTGCACGTGCTATGTCGCTTAGTAACTTTTTGCTTTCCACCGTCAAATGATCAAGTACGAAGAGTTCTACGAATGTGGAGGAAGCGAAGGAAGTGTGCTAGGATAGAGTGGTGTGACTTTCTACCCTCTCTACCTACCCCTTCTGGAAAATAGCGCAATGATTTGTTTGATTATTCTAGAATACGCTTGAAATATTTTCTTCACGTTTTAATAACTGCCCGCCTCGTGGCATGGCGGTAGCGCGTTTGGCTACGATGCACGAGGTCGCGGATTCGATTCCGATGCGGGTCAATATGAAATATTTATTTTGAATGCGATTTTCACATATAAATGTTTCATATGTGATACTTGGACTGGCGCTGAAGCGTAAGACTGATTATCTTGCCTTCATGTAACAAAATATCAAGATTCACTGCACTTGGTGTACCAATGCTGTGCCCCATGCACTATTGGATGCAGATAAGGGAGAGTTTTGGTTAACATTGTTGACAGTATCTCTACTCTACAAGAAACAATATTTTCGTATAACTACGCTTCATAAAATGCTAGTTCTTAGCGCAGTTAAATGGAGGAAGCAGCCTTTAAAGCGATTTATAATTAGTAATTATTTATTAAATGATTGCATTTACCATGTTAATCATTCCTAACATTTGCAAATCCCTTATTTTTACACAATTTATCTAATTTTTTTTGTACTCGCTAGAAGCTCTTTACTTTACATTGTGAATATGTATATGTATATACACAGTGTTACAAAACTCGTAGTACAAGCGGGAAACCAGTGAGTCTACATAATATTTCGAGTCGACTTTGTAGATTTTTTTATTTTATTTGACCCATAGTCTTCGAGAAAAATGAGTACGAAGTTGATTTTTTTTTCAATAAATTTTTGCAAATTGTTATTATATATATTGTATTTTAGTCAAATTTATACTATCCATAAATAAGACAAAATGAAAAACAGTATTATAATACGATTTTTTTGCAATTTTACTTAATCTGCAGTACTAATGTAAGCTTTTATAAGGGAAAAAAATATTCCTTATAAAAGCTTTCGACTTCAAATATGATGTAGATTCACCAGTTTTGGGTTGTACTACGAGTTTCGTTACACCATGTATATTGGGGGTGTTTTCACAAGGGTGCAGATAACACCTAATCTAGAAACATCAATCTCAGCAGAGATTAGCACTTTTTACTCGTGGGACACATCATAAATATTCTTCTGTGTCAATTGTTCTTATCTCGGCTGGTACTTGTTAAACTTGCCATCAATTTTGTTAAATAAGTGACAAAGGGTTTCCTTTAAGATTAATCCTTTTCTGCAGATCGTAGTAACGGATGTTTCGCGATTCTTTAAGTGAGACTTGACGAAGAAAAGACAAAAGAATTTTTTTTTTCGTATCCTAACAGTGATGAAAAAGCTCTCTCCGAACTCGGGAATATGGATGTTCAAGCATTTTAAAGACGTTTTACACTAATACTTATTTATTTGATTTAACAACCTCAACAGGCGGGACCCTATGGTGGACTAAATGTCTCGCCATTCCAAAGTGTCGCATGCGTCATTCCGGCATAGGGCCTCAGGAGTTAAGAGTTTTTTTGGTTTTTTTAAAAAAAAAAAAAAAATGATTTTTATTTTTTAAAAGAAACATTTGATTTCTTATGATATACTTAAATATTTCAGTTTTGGGACTGCTTTCAAACAGTCGAAAATAACTGTGTCAGAAAGCAGGAAACAAGTTGTGCTGGAGTGGGATTCGACCTAAAGATTCTAATCCGGAGTCCTCGAATCTACCACTAGACCACAACCCGGTTCAATTAAGCGTTTTGAGATTTTTTGAAAAAAACTTTTGATTGTCTGTAAAGTCGGTTTACGGACGATAATTTTACGTGATACAAAGCAGGAGTTAATTGAAAATTACATTTTTTTTCCATAAATTATATTTATATGCACTCGTTAATTTCACTTTCACTTTGTAGCTTGTGTGCTGCTGCTGTCTCTCTTCTACTCGGACGCATCGGCCGATGGAGGGGAAGAGAGATAGATGCGTCACAAACCGAACGCTTAGGCCGATCGTGCCTCTCTATCGCTTGTTCCGCGCTCTTGCTTGCACACTCCGTGACAATGAGTCATGTTTTTTCGTGTGTGCAGCCGGCGTTCATCGATTTATTAGACGTTATCACGTCAAAAAGCAACACGGTACGGTGCGTCCGCCTTCCGTCACATTACGGATATATGGAAATAGACTAAACAGGTTACGTCGCAATGCAAACGGATAATATAATGTTTAATAAATTCTATATTAATGATATTATTGATATCTCAACAGAGACAGAGAAACTCTGGAAACGAATGTGGGTTATCTAGGCGTTTACAGGGCTTATGACCTGTCATTGGCTGGTTTAAGTGGCCACTTGATGTATTACAACATTCCCCATTCCGCCCATCATCTGACAACCATGTATGACAAATTTTTGAAACTTGTATATATGTTGAGTTTGTTACAGAAGAATCCACATGCGAGTTGTGTTGTCGACAGATTTTAAATATTCTTTCCCTATAGTGACATCTGTTTTTTTGGGCATTCTAACTTTATTGGTGTAGGTAAGGTTCATCCGAACTTGATTACTTACTAGAAGACGCCTGAAGATGTCTCTCCAATTTTTATTTGCTTTATTTTTACCAGTAAATATTTTTAACAACAACATTTTGAAATGAATGAATACAAAAATACTTGTAGACAAATTACTGGATTATACCCATGCTGGGCTGATATCAGATATTATTGATATCTCATCAATAATATCTGATATCAGTCCAGCATGGGATGAAATCTAGTAATTTGTCTACAAGTATTTACTCATTTCAAAATGTTGTTGTTATATATTAATGACTCAGTGAATTTTAGAATTAACTCTTGAATTTATGTTGTTTAGATGAAAATTTTTTAAATTCAATTTCAAGTACCACTGGAATTCCTCATTATGTACATTTATGCGTCTTGTAAGTTAGGTACCCTATTTATATAATTATTTAAATACAAAGCAACGGTTTTAAACACCGGCACCCTGAAATATAATTTAAGCATTAATTTAACGTATGAATCTAACATCTAACAATGGAATCAAAATTAACTTCACATAAGCAACTTTGTAGTAAAATTTCATTAAACAACGCGAAAGCCTTTATTCGCGTGTAAGCGCCTATCGGCGCAACTTTTTGACGTGCGCCTTCTGACGAGTTAAAATAGGCTTCTAGTTGTAGGCACAAGATTATCTGAGAATTCAAAATTCAAATTCAAATACTAAAAATATATAATTTAAAGTTTTTTGGGATTTGTAAGAAATTACGGTGACGTCATCAATCGCACATAATTTTTTTATAAAATCCAAACTTTTAATTATCCTATCTTGATATTATTATTTTTTTTTTGAACATTTTTATTTAGCAAATAAAAAAATTCACAGCTAATATATGATACTTTTTTTTTCGTCTAAATATTTTTAACTGTTCACAAAGATAATGCCTTTTATGTTTTTATAGGTATTCAATGATTTCAAATATCCTAAATTCGTATATATAGTGTAAGAAATAAAATCTCTTACGAATATTCCAGCAAGCGGTTCTATTCTTGTTACCATTCCAAATACCGAATGATTCCTGGTAACTGCAATACGTTATTCTTGATATCGACGCCTCCTACGTATAATATCGTAACCCACAAATCGTCGATTTTGAGTTTTTGGTGGATTTCGTCTGTATTTAACTATATCTTTAATTCTACCAAAACAAAAAAAAATTGACAATAATAAGGGCTTTTTTGGGGCGTATTTTGTCGTATCTACAACCAATGCATATGGACGAAAATATTAAATGCTCCTCCTGTAAAATCGCATTTTGTGGTTTACGATATTATACGTAGGAGGCGTCGATATAACTGCAATACGTTATTATTGTGGTATCCAAAATTTATGGCTCAAAAACTTTGCTGTATTACATTAGTATTTTACTAAGGTTTCTTCTGAATTCATTTACAAACAGATAACACTTATGGCTTTGTGACTTTTTGTTATATTTTCTACACCTAGGTTATTTTCCTCCGTTCCTTGTCATGTCAAGTTTAGACAATTGTCTCAATCTCAACTTGTTAGAGTTAAACAAAAATATCAAATAATATTAGATAGTGGTAGATAAATACAGTTGTCTCTTTTTCACGGCAGAATACAAGTGGAACATAAAATTTTGACAGCTCTCTATTGTACCTCGCTTTATCAGATTTACAAACAGTTTTGTGATTTTTTATTGTATTTTTCTATATCCACAGAAAATTGTGGGTATTAAGCTCATTACATAGTATCTGTGCTCCAATCTCTAGGCGTTAAGTCTTGTTGATAATAAGTAGTTTAGGACTTAAGTCTTCATCCCGGTCCTAAGTGAGTCGCCTCATTTGACACTAATTGAGGCAAACAGTGTTAGTAACTTGACAAGTCGCCCCCCCTCTGGGGGCGGGGGCGCTGGCTCCACGCACCAGGGTCGTGCAGGATAATAGGCTCCCTGTGTATGGCACCTACGCCCTGCTCAGCATCCTGGTCCATAAGGAAAACAGGGGGACCATAACCCTCTAACCTATAGGGGGGGAAACATATACAATATTCATATACATATAAACACCGTGTTCCACGATGAGACCGCGAAACTTCGCAGGGTGATTATTCATGATATTCTGAGAAAAAATCCTAATATAGAACAACTCAATTTTAGATATTATTGATATCCCAACAGAGACAGAGGAACTCTGGAAACGAATGTGGGTTATCTAGGCGTTTACAGGGCTTACGACCTGTCATTGGCTGGGCCAAGCCATTACAGATCATAAGCCCTGTAAACGCCTAGATAACCCACATTCGTTTCCAGAGTTTCTCTGTCTCTGTTGGGATATCAATAATATCTGATACCAGCCCAGCATGGGTATAATCCAGTAATTTGTCTACAAGTATTTGTATGCGTTCAAAATGTTGTTAAAAAACTGAATTTTAATTTCTCAAAAAATAGGAATAAAAATTTACGTGTGTAATACAATTGACTTAAATTTTTGTACTGTAAATCACACATTTTTAAAATATAGACCTAAGATTTAGTTCTGAAATTTTAATTTTAATGTGGCACTAACCCGCTAACACTAACACTTCAAATATTACAAGCGTCGCTTTTTATTAATACTTTTGAAAAATTATTATTAGAAATGCCTCGATTAAAAAACTTCGTTAGGATTTTTTTCTCAGAATACCATGAACAATCGCCCTCCGTAGTTTCGCGGTCTCATCGTGAAACACGGTGTATAAATATAAATAGAATCACGTGAGGATAATGCTAAATAGAGTACAACATGTCTACCAGCTACCAAGCGCATGGTACTTAAGCCAGTGAATCAATCAACTTTATGTAACCAAACATTTTTAAAATATAGGATGGTAGTCGTTGTTACAGTGAATATTCGTTAGATAAATCACGACTAGATTTTACATTGTTAATCGCGACTTGCTCAGAGACATGCACATTTTATTGCCCAAGTTTAATTTTAAAAAAATTAACTGACAATAAAATGGCATTGTCAAATTTTCCAAATTTATCATCTTTCAAAAAAATTAACACAAAGTTGGATACATAGTGTAAAGGTAGAATCATTCTTACTATAAAGACCATAACTATAACATAATCTACGTCATTTTTTATTTTGTATATTATAATTATTTCCCTTCTTCTTCTTCCCAGATACCAATATCTTGTATTCTTTTTTTTTCTTTTTTCTTTTTTTCTTTTTTTTTTTTAATGATAAAAAGAAACATTTGAGCTCTTATTATATACTCAAATATTTCAATTTCGGGTGCTTTCAAATAGTCGGAAATAACTGTGCCAGAAAGCAGGAAACAAGTTGTGGTGGAGTGGGATTCGAACCTAGAGATTCTAATCCGGAATCCTCGAATCTACCACTAGACCACAACCCGTTCTAACTATCTTCTTTACATTATCTGTTATTTTTCCATGACTTTATTTTTCTCTTTTGCCACGTGCACACTGTTTGACTTCACAGTATTACCCACAAACAGGCTATGCCTTGGTGGGATTTTTGTTTATTTTTTTAATGTATATGTGTTTTTATTGTATTTCTTTGTAAACAAATATTTTTCTTTTGAAAAAAAAAATGTATAAATATATAATCAGTAATTTAGCTCAGTTGAGTAGCTGACAAGCAGTCAAAAGACCCAGGTTCAAAAACTATTATTTTTTCAAGTGATTTCAACGACTGCAAATCATAAATGTGAAAATTACAGCTATCACAAAATACACGATCATATTTTCCTTTTCACTGTCGTGTTCTGCGCACAAATTTGTTGGCAAATAGTATTCTAAAATTAACCACAGCAGAGAGTCAAGACAAAACTTTGTCCCACAGTCTCTCAGCGCGGAACTGCATTTTCCATGTACGTGGATTAACAAACTCGTAGTACAACCCGAAAACTGGGGATTCTACATCATATTGGAGTCGAATGTGTAAGATGATTTTTGAATCTGAGCTTAAAAAAAAAAAAGTTCTTTACAAAGCTTTCACACGGGTACCGTAGATTAAGTAAAATTGTACGACTTCTTGTTAAAATTACGTTTTTGCTTTTGTTTTCATAATACATAGTATCGATTTGACTAAAGTGATTTAATATTGAATAATAATTTGGTAAGAAATCAGCTTCTTACTCAATTTGGGGATACTTACACAAAGCGTGGTAGAGCTGTCAAAATTCCACAAAAGTTTTTATTCTTTGGCTTATATAGGTACAGCATAGAAATAAGCAAAGCTGTGATTGGTTAGATTTAAAAAATCTTAACCTACTGTATAAATTTCTATTTTAAATAGCTATTTGATTTTAAATTATTTAATTAAACCCAACCTATCTTAACCTACTGTATAAATTTCATAACCTATTATAAAGGATATTGCTTTTAAATAGCTATTTGATTTAAATTATTTTTTTAAACCCAACCTATCTTAACCTACTGCATAAATTTCATAATCTATGGATTTACCAATAGACTAGTCCTCATAAAAGTAACCACGCTTTGTGAAGTATTCCCCTCAATTTTCTCGAAAACTATGAGTCAAATTTTATGCCTTTTGTATATTTAATTATAAACGGGTATTCCTCAAGAGAGTTGACAAAAATAAAAAATAAAAATAAAAATCAACATGGCCATGAAACCCAAAATAGAGATAGACTGAGGCGACCGTTTCGTAAAAAATCCAAGTCACAAAATTCGTTAATGCACCGAGCAGTGAAAATGTTTGAAGAAATACCAGAAGAGATAAAAAAAAAATAAAAGTGTCTGTATTAAGGCTAGGTCAAGAAAATATATTGCAAGTAATATTAAATAATTATGTTTAAGGTTTTTCTATTTGCACAAAATAATAAAGTGTTCATATTACACATTAAATTAGGTATGTACTACTTTAAGATCAAATAAGTAAAATAAATAAATCATAAAAACTTATTCATACATAATAATATAATATTATGAATACATCGAGTTTTGTTACACCATGTATTTTAGTCCAGAAGCAGTTTTCTAAAACCTAATGGATGTAAACATCAATATGCAAAGGTTAGAAAATGATAACTTTGCCGGCTAACCTTCCTTACGAACTAGTCAGATGTAATTAAGCTATCTACGAGAATAAGCTTTCCAGTGTTGTTATTGAAGCGTGTGTTGTGTTATTGTTGACATGCATATAAGCGTATGACTGAAAACGGTCGAATTTTTTAGGACTTGGGAACTTTTAATGCCTTTTTTTAAAGCTATGTTAGTTGGACATTTGACATTTGCGCACTCAACCATCAATATACTGTTAGTAATTTTTTTTGAAATTTCCATTGATAATCATCATCATCATTCAAACATTATACCATATCCGCAAACCCTATGTGGTAGCATATGGAAAGTCCACAAACTGCCTTCCAGGCCAAGCGGATCGGCCGGCTAGCTCCCGTGCGATCCCTCGAACCAAGTGTGCATAGGACCAAGTTCGTCCGACAGCTCTGACGCAAACTGCCGACGAATTGTCAACAGTGGACGACCAGGACGCCGAGAACCTGATGCCTTGTAAAATAGGCAAGCATGGTTAAGGCTCTCGGAGGCGCACGTAGTATATGGCCTAGCCAGCCGAAACGCCTTCGCGGGATGACAGTAGATACCAAGGGTTGCTGTGTCCGTTGCCTCACCTCTGTGTTCCTTACAAAGTCAAACCACCACGCACACCTAAAATTCTTCTAAGACACCTATTCTCTAATGTTGCTAATCCAGAAGTCTGCTGTCTTATGCCCTGGTTAGGTGCCACGATTCGCAGCCATAGAGGAGAACAGGTGTGATGCAGGAGTTATGAGGGCGGAATTTTGTTTTAACCGAGTAAAAATCGATCTCCAGACAGCTTTCATACTGTTGAATGCGGCGCCCGCTACTCCGCACTCCCAGTTCTTTCTGAACTCTGCCGATTGATAAACCGACCATTGATAAACCTATGATCAAATTCTGCTAATTTTTCCCAACGCATTAGTTTCATTACGACATAAGTTTTTTTTCGAAAAAACGAAATGTAGCTGGACGTTACAAGATTATCGTGTATTATTTTTTATTCTGTTGTTTCCTCTCATCTGGTAGTTCTAAGTAGGCCTAATTAGCCACGAGCTCCTCGCAGGGGCAGGCGGAGCGGGGATGTGTGTTAGACAGGAAGGAAGATGAAGAGAAGGATTAACATCGTTATATTTCTTCTGTTGGTTTGTTTCCGGAGATACGTATAAGCTACTTACTCGGATTATTTTAGCGCAGCTTACGTTTCAGAGCGCCTCTCAAATGTTCTGGATTCGAGCGCCGGCCAAAATTAATTACAAATGATCTTTTAAAGTTCGCTTATATAGACAATAACAATACCGCAAACAAATCATGTTTATTTAAAAAAAGAAGCAGTAGCATGTATGTCTTCTTCTTCCTCCAATGCTCCTATGTATAGCATATGGACAGGTGGATATCACTAGATCCCTCCATGAAACCCCCCCCCTATCGCCACGCTCCGGCCAATTCTCGTGTATATTAATTTGAATGAACAAAAACACATTTCCTAATAAGCATCATAATATAAGATAAGCATTATCGTCAAAATTAAGAAAGGGCTTTTACGATGGTTTGGTCATGTGAAGCGAATGAGTGATGAAAGAACGGCTAAAAGAAGTTTAAATGCAAGTGTGCCTGGATGTAGAAGCCGAAGAAGGCATAGCATGACCAAGTACGACAAGTACTTGAAAGTGGACATGTGAGAAGTCGGAATAATCGGCGTATGTGCATGAGAAGATGTATGAATGTAGAGGAAGCAAAGGAAGTATGTCAGGACAGAGTAGTATGGCGTTCTATCCTCTCTGCCTACTCCTACGGGGAAATGGCGTGACGGTTAGTTAGTTCGTTACATTTCCTAATACAAAACACGTAAATACAAAGAAAGGTGTATTAAAATAAAAATATAAATCTTTCTTGTTAGAGAAATTCATTTGTTTTTGCCTCTTCTGAACTTCGAAAACGAATTTCATAGAAGTGGCATTTGCCTAGTGACAGCTAGTGACCCATTTCATCACTCATACGTCATCACTAGGCATCTAAGTCATCACTAGGCATCTAAGTCATCACTAGGCATCTAAGTCATCACTAGGCATCTAAGTCATCACTAGGCATCTAAGTCATCACTAGGCATCTAAGTCATCACTAGGCATCTAAGTCATCACTAGGCATCTAAGTCATCACTAGGCATCTAAGTCATCACTAGGCATCTAAGTCATCAGTAAACATCTACGTCACACGTTTCATAGTGTGAGTGTATTGGCCTAAGTGCTGGAGTCTTAACGGTGGAATTTGATAATAAATGGTGATATGAAATTTTTAGAAAATTTGTATGGAAACGCTCCTTTTAGTGAATTCTTTTTGGAAGCTTCTGAGCACAATGGTTCATAGCGGTAGTACACCTACATAAACGTTATGCTTATTTTGATTCAAATTAAACTAAAACTGCCCAACTATAAAGTATTTGAATGAATCAAAGTTGAATGGCCACGCCATGGGCATTCAAGTCTTATTTGAAACTTCTCAATTGTTTATTTACGCGTAACACAGTTGAGGGTTGCGACGAGAGCGCCGGAAGTGGCGTCGGAAGCGCCCTGACCGACACTGTACCGGAAATACGGTTCATGCCTCTCCACCTACTCTATACCAACCTCCTCTGCCCATATCCTCTCCACACCAACTCGCATCCACTGAGAGAAACGGCATAGCTTAGCGGTAAACGGGCTGCTTTTTGGTATCGACACAAAACAAGGAAACTTATGCGCACTTTGAAAACTGAGCAGTCTGTCAAAAGACACGTTAAATGTGTATATTTTTAAGCGAGATCGTAAGTTATTATCGTATCGCACACAGGAAATTGTTAACATAGTGTGACGCGGAGAATGGGGTGTGAGAAGGTGATAGCTGTTGCGTCGGGACTAAAGGGAAAATTAGCTTCCCCACCGTTTTGGTGAGAAGAAATAAAATATTAAAAACCATTTTGTAATTTCGAAACTGACTTAAGCCCCTTCTCAACACCACCCGTTCTCCCGTCCACCGGCTAATTCAGTTGAGAAAGCAAACTAGACTAAATGCTCCAAAATAAAAATGTGAGACTTAGGTCCCTTGTCTCCTAAGCCTCTCTTCCACTTTTGTACTCTCGGGAACTGGGGCATTGAACAGAATGACAACTCCATATTTTGAGGTTAACAAAATTGTTTAATAATAAATAGAATTTTGCATTACAGAGATAGCCATTTCTACTAAATTTTACAAAATATACTCCTAACTTTGCGGGGAAACTAAATCGTCATTAACCAAATTAAATTGTTATCCCAGTTATCTTGATCCAAACATTCTTTTACACTTACATTCATGCCACAGGATGCTGACTATAATACGTTATTACTTTATAACATTAGGCACAGAATTTATGCAAACTAATCAGTGAAGTTAAGTAGCTAGCGTAGATCGTAAAGTTCCAATCTCGCGATTCAATTTAGAGACAAATTCCTTCTGATACCATTATCGAATAAACTAGGGCTGCGGATTCTGTAAATATTATTATCAATATAAAAACAATTGGGGCGAGTATGAATGAATCTACTAGTGGGAGCAAACTAACATTTTAACTAATTTACAGTAAGGAATGAAAAGTATTTCTAATATATAACTACATGGTGACGAAAGATTCAAATAATATAGATGCCCAAAATGGCCGAAATGTCGCAGACCGATGCTTCAATGCGTGGCAGATGAATCCTGTTGGTGGCATTAATCTTCGATAATCCGATTGATCCTTTACATCTACCCCGCGTGTGGCTGTGATGGGGGTTCAGCGAAAGCATCTCTCGCTGATAGTTGCTTGCATCCAAGGTCCATAAGGCGTTCAGATCATCAGGGGGATTGCATGATGAATCCTGTTGCATCGGAGTCCGAATTGAGCTCCTCATGACAGTATATACAGAATAGTGCTTGTTGAATCTTAGAATATCTCCCAGTGGAGATATTCCCCTTGTTTTTTTTTCACCGTCTTAATGGCCGAATATCAAATTGCATTGTTGTGCATAAATAGTAGCTGCCTCATTAATACAATGGCGAGGCAGCCAATCTATATATATAAAAATGAATGTAAGTTTGTATATATGTTTGTCCTTTATAGATTCGTAAACCGCTTATCCGATTGCAATAAGTTGTTCTAGAGGGTTGTTTTATTCACTCCTGGGAAGGTTCCTGCATTATAACATCCATTTTATAATTTTTGTATTTGTGTATTTGATATAATTTAGTGACAGTTCCGGGTGAATTTTAGATGCGCCATGTAACCGATAGAACTGCATAGCTAAGTACATAAAGCTTATAAAAAATGTCGTCAAATAATGCTGTACAGCAAAAGGCGCTAATGTCGTTTTCATCACGTATACAATTATTTTTATACACCTCGAACTTTCAATAACATTTTTTAATTTATTTACACCCCGATTCGGACTTTTTTTCACAATAAATAAGTGCCGTGAATTGGTTTTGAGCTATCGAGTGCATTTTTTACCTCCGAAAATGTTTTTTTTGTTCAAGATTTCTGTGTTAGTTTCATCGTCAGTTTTTCTCTATGAGAAAAAAAATCGTTTGACAAGGGCTTCTCCTGATCGAGAATAACTCTGCAGAGCTCTGTTTTTTGCAATAAATAGAAAGAAGACAAAATTCCAAGTTCAAAGACACCTAAAAATCGTTTTTAGCTGGGAAAATAAAAAAGTTATAACGTTTTAAAAACATTATTTTTTACTATATAATATTTTAAGTTTAATCTGTTATAATTTTTATGGCTATGGAATAAAATCATTAACAGACAGTGAATTCGTAATAAAAAGTACCTACCTTATAATTCGTTTGGAGTTTATATTATAGGTAGTCTACCTAGAAGTTTTTATTTCTCCTTCGAGCTACAAGAATCTTTGTTTGAAATTTGGAGCATTTGCTACTACTACTCTCCCTTATCCGCACCCAATGGTGCATAGGGCACTGCATTGGTACACCAAGTGCAGTGTCTCTTGATCATTTTATTACATGAAAGTAGGATGATCAGTCTTACGCTTCAGTCCCAGTCCAAGGTATCGCACATGAAATATGAATGTAAAAATAACATGTAAATAAATCATATTTGATCTTGACCCTCTACGGGAATCGAACCGGCGACCTCATACACGGTAGTAAAATGGGCTACCACTGTGCTACGAGGTGAACATATGGATCATATGGACTCGCACAATTCCCGAAAAATATATATTCTATTTGTATAAATGCCGAATGAGTTTTATTTTTTTTTAATTTTATAAATTATCATCACCATTACTTCCTATTACAGAATTGCTTCCCATGCACAGCATATGGATTTTTTAAATTCCAAAATGGCGGGCGTACCTTTTTTTCGTAAAATAAAGTAGGGTATCGTTTTAAGGGTTTTTAAGGGTGCTGATTTCGAATTTAGAGTTTATTTTTAAATCCAAGATGGCGGACGCAACGTTTTTTCATCAAATAAAGTTGGGTATCGTTTTAAGGGTTTTTAAGGGTCCTGATTTCGAATTTAGCTTTTATTTTTAAATCCAAGATGGCGGACGCAACTTTTTTTCATAAAATAAAGTTGGGTATCGTTTTAAGCGTTTTTAAGGGTCCTGATTTCGAATTTAGGTTTTATTTTTTAATCCAAGACGGCGGACGCAACTTTTTTTCATACAAGGATGTTGGGTATCGTTTTAAAGGTTTTTGGGGGCCCTGATTTCGAATCTAGCGTTTATTTTTAAATCCAAGATGGCGGTCGTCCCTTTTTTTCAGAAAATGAAGATGGGTATCGTTTTAATGGTTTTGGGGGGCCCTGATTTCGAATCTAGCGTTTATTTTTTATTCCAAGATGGCAGTTGTCTCTTTTTTTCACAAAGTGAAGATGGGTATCGTTTTAATGGTTCTTAGGGGCTCTGATTTCGAATTTAGAGGTTGTTTTGAAATCCAAGATGGCGAACGCACCTTTTTTTTTATAAAATGAAGATGAGTATCGTTTTTAGGGCGTATGGGCGTCCTGATTTCAAATTTAAAGTTTATTTTGACATCCAAGATGGCGGACGCACCTTTTTTTCATAAAATGAAGATGGGTATCGTTTTTAGGGCGTATGGGCGTTCTGATTTTGAATTAAGAGTTTATTCGGAAATTCAAGATGGCGGACACACATTTTTTTTCATAAAATGAAGGTTTGCATCGTTTTTAGGGCGTATTCGCGTACTGATTTCAAATTTAAAGTTTATTTTGATATCCAAGATGGCGGACGCACCTTTTTTTCATAAAATGAAGATGGGTACCACCTTTTTTTCATCTAAGAGTAAATTCCATTCATGCGTCGGACCTGCCACACACATTTAAAAAAAAAAAAATGTCCCTGGGTGTCTTTTTCAAGGGTAATAGAAGTCCTCATATTAAAATTACGAGTCCGACAGCCAAGAAATTTAATTGTTATACAAAGCATTCCTTCTATTACCAATTCCCAAAGAAACGAGATAAATCTTTCAAATTTCAATCGATATTTCGAGAATTACCTGTTTCTTCTGCGGCAGCAACGCGACGGGTATCAGCTAGTGTAATATAAATAAAATAAATAGGGGATAAATAGAAAAAAGAAGAAAAAAGGATTCCTGTCAAAGAATGTCACAATTAGCATGACGGATTGCAGATTTCTGTGTTTTCTGTATGAATATGATAATACAAGGTACTTACGTCGCTAGACGAATCCTTTTCTCACTAAGTCACAGTTTAATTTTATACTGGATATGGCGGTGTCGGGTATTTCTCCCGCGGCGCCATGTTTTGTACCGCCGTCCGAGGCGAAAAAAAGCAAATATCCTTAGCGACTGGTATTGCCAGTGCAAGTAAGTTATGGACAAAAAAAAATAAAAATATATAGATAACAATGTGTTCGAATAAATTTGCAGTACTTGTCTAATGCGCATTCGCGCTGTGACGCTTTATTGTAACATCACAATAGCTAATAATGTGGCTAACAGCCTAAAGCTCTATTACCTCAGGCAGTATGTGGAAGTGTAAATAATTAGTGTATTTGTATTTGGTTGTATTCTGATTGTAATAATATTTTTTTTTTGTGTTTGTAATAACTGTGTGTTCTGGCATGAATATATATATTAATTGTAATTATTTATAGGCCCAAAATGAGTTTATTGTAACTCATGGGGAATTCATGTAAACTGTATTTTTGGAATTTAAAAAAAAAAAAAAAAAAATATTAATATGTCGTTTGTTTTTTACAATTTTAAAGGTACTTAAGAGTAAGACCAATCTTCCCTTCATGTAACAAACGATCAAGATTCACTACATTTCGTTGCGATAAGGGGATAATAGTCGTAGTTGAAAGTTGGTGATTCTAGGAGTTTTATCGATTCCCTCTTGAGTTATCGGTACCAAAAAAGTAATATTAATTTTTTTTGTAATTCAGGGCTTATTACCAATCATTGGCTTGGTAAAGTGGCCACCTGACGCATCTCAACATTCCCCATTCCGCTTACTAGCGAATATCCACACCAAGTAACATTTTCATGTATCGGATGTAGAAGCCGAGGAAGGCCGAGAAAGACATGGCATGACCAAGTACGACAAGTACTGAAAGTGGACATGTAAAAAATGCATGAGAAGATGTATGAATGTAGAGGAAGCAAAGGAAGTATGTCAGGACAGAGTGGCATGGCGTTCTATCCTCTCTGCCTACCCCTACGGTGAAATGGCGGGATGGTTAGTTAGTTAGTTAGTTAGTAACATTTTTGATTTTCCTTATATGTTCCATGTTCCAAACGCATCCACCTGCGTGTTGCTAACGACATCTATGTATTGACATTGAAGTTGACAACCTGTAGAGATCATTATATACCTACTATCGTCATGGGAATTATTAAGTATTTGAACACACTCAAAATGTGAGTAATTTTCTCTCTGTTTCTCTCCGCACCCCCTCCCTCCCCACCCCTACCGACAGCTCCACCGGAACAATCTGTTTACATTATGTTCGCTGTAATACGTCTAGATTCATGCGATTCCGACTAATGTAGCTGTTTGTGTTTGTGTTAGGGATGATTTCGTATCATATTGCCTGCGGGATGGCTTTATTGGATGTGGTTTTATCTCTTTACTCCATTTTGTATAACTACCTATTTATCGTAAATGTCTGGTACCTACCTATTTATTTGTCGTAAAAATGTACATCTACTTATTTATCGTAAATGTTAAATATAACTTCATCATCATCATTCCATATCCGTTCCCTATGTGGAGCATATGGATTCCACAATCTGCCAGCTCCCGTGCATCCTGCCAAGTCAAGTCACCGATACCATGTATAGAGTAACAAAACTCGTAGTACAACCCGAAAACTGGTGAATCTACGTTATATTGAGAGTAAAATGTGTAATATGACTTTTTAATCTGAGCTGGAATTTTTTTTCTTTTCATAAATGCCTTCATTAGTACCTTACATTAAGTAATATTTTTTTTATTTTATTATTATATTCATTTAGTTGATATATTTTTTTTACATGGACTAATATATTTTACATAACACTTAATTTATTTTTTCCTAACTATTCTTATCCTATCATTATTTTTAATTTAATTTAGCCATGATATAATATCTACACTAATATTTCTCACATATATATTTTTTACACTTAGCCCCAAATAGCTTTAAATTTTATTGCAAAAATTCTAATTAAAATGCGGGTTTTTATTTGTTTTATTTATGGATACTTAATAATTTCACTTAATTAATAATATTTGATAACAATTTGCACAACTTTATATTTAAAGAAAATCTACTTCGTACTAATTTTTCTCCAAAACTATAGTTAACATAAAGTCAAATATAATTAAAATCTACTCGAAATATGATATACATCGAGTTTTGTTGCACTTTGCATAGGTACACTTTTTTCACTGTCCGTAAATAAAAATAAAGTAAAATAAAAAATACCAACTTTACAAGTTTTAATTTTTTTGTATCCGCTTGATTTTGAACATGACAGAGTCCGTGAGGTCCCAAAAAACGTGTTAAGTGTCACCACCTAGTTCTCGAGTTAACCCTAATAAAGTTTCTTCCATTGTCTTTGGACGCAGAAGATAAAGCTTTCAAAACTTTGTTCTAAGCTTCTCACATAACTTCATTCTAAAGTGCCTAAAAAACGGATATCTTAAAACTCATCCTTGTCAGCTTTTATTTCGCACGTGGGGTAAGATATATTGGAATAATTGTGTGTTATTTAAGTATCCACGTGTTATACATTGTATGCATTTAATTTTAATGGACCCACCCCTAGATATTTTAGTGATAATCATTTATTGTACCGAGTATTGGTGGGTAGATAAAGATTAAAGATAACATTGCATTATTTACAAGATTTTAAAATATGACATCGGGAAATGTAATAAAGGAAGATAGGAAAGGGATAGGGAAGAGGATTAATGAAGGATGTTTTAAATGTTTGAGGAGAGGTAGTAATGCTCAGGACTCATCCTTTAGAATTATACACTTTTTCAAAAATCTGTCCCAATATTTCCCTTGAAAATAGTTTGAAGTATATATTATAAAGTTTTCATTACTTTGCAGCTGTCAATAATCCAGATTTTTTGTGAACACCACAATTTCTTAATATATAAATCGTAAGTAAACAATCATTAACTTCTACAGTAATTTCTTTACACTAAATTTAACACGTAATTTGTGAAACATTTGTACCATTATGTTAGTTGTTAGTCTATTTACATATTTTAAATCAATGCCTCTATCTATGTATTTTTATTAAAAATATTAAATTTAAATATTTGCGTACCCAATTAAATTTTGTTAAATGAAAATGGAAAAAAAGGTCAATTTATGCATTAAAAATATTTAGGTACTAATTTATTCAGCTAGGGCAACTTTGGCCAAACGTTGAATCGGTAAAAAGTAATCAATGATCTTTGAAATCGGCGCGAATTTGGAACTGATCCAATAAAGGAAATCCCTTTTTAAAACTGTTTGAAATTCAAATAAATTATTAATTAGAGTACCCCGCGGTCATGTCCACTGATTAAATTTCGCCAAAAAATAGTGATGCGCATATGAATTAAAATATTCAATTTGAAAGATTCGATTATCGCCATAACTAAAACTTTTCAATTTATGATTTTTTTATCTTCGTATGACTAAAAATTGAAGATATTTATACGTTATTCTGCTTACGGACAATTTTTTTATAAGATATTATTGACATCCCAACAGAGACAGAGAAACTCTGGAAACGAATGTGGGTTATCTAGGCGTTTTACAGGGCTTTATGACCTGTCATTGGCTGGGTTAAGTGGCCACTTGACGTACTACAACATTCCCCATTCCGCCCATCATCTGATAACCATATATGACAAATTTTGAAACTACTATATATATTGAAATCGTCTTCGTCATTCCGCTTTACAGAATTGTTCTATGCTGGTGTCATCTGTTGAGAAGATTGCAAGCATTTTTTTTTCCATAGTTGCAGAGTTGAGATTGCAAAACATTCGTTTTCAGAGTTTCTCTGTCTCTGTTGGGATATCAATAATATCTGATATCAGCCCTGCATGGGTATAATCCAGTAATTTGTCTACAAGTATTTGTATTCATTTAAAAAAATGTTGTTTAAGGATGGTTTAGTTTATTTGAAATCCCCGAAAATTGTTTGGTGTGTCAACTATGTCAAAAGATTACTTAGATTTTTTTCAATAATTTAACGATTAGGGCCATCATTCGGTTACGCTCATCTCTAAATTAAAAATATGACCGGGATGGCCATTCCCCGTTCCCGCGTCGATAAGTCTAACCTAAAAGTTTGAAGCGCGAAAGTTGGCAACTCCGAGTTGACGCCATCTTGCCTTTGTCACAAGTTGCTAAAACTATCGGGAAAGTGCTTAATTGGGACCTGAATTATTATTGTTACCTACTTCACATTTGTTTGAAAATAATCAGAGCCATAATCAAGTCATAATGGTCAGGTGTTATTTTCGAGTTTGCACTAATGAACTTCAAAAACTTTTTCGCTCTTTTCTATCTTCATTTTATTCTTAAATTTATGTAAGATTCAAATTATCTTTCGTAACCATAGACCTGTTAAGTTAACACTAGAAATTTGTCAAAATTTTATGTTCCATTTGTATTTTGCAGTGAAAAAAATACAACTATATTTATCTTCCACTGTCGCACATTTTAATCATTCTTTTTCCCTCACAACAAATTGAAATTGAGTCAAGATTGACTCAATCTTCCTAAGACTAGGACATGACAAGGAAAGAAAGAAAATAGCCTTTCTATGTAAAATAAACATCATTGTTCGTAACACAAATATTTACCTAGTAATTAAGATCCATATTTTAATTTAAGTATTAAAATTAAACTAAATAATGTAAAAAATATTCACATGGTGTTTTGTAAACCGTGGATTAAAAGTAAAAATCGCATGTTTCTCGTGATATGTGCATTATTAAATAAATAAATAAACCTTTTATGCTACTTTTCTTGGTAGTCATACCCAAGACTCGTAAACTCGTTTTTAACACTACACTACACGAATTAATAATTAAAGGTGTCCACAGAAAAGGGGTATTTATGAAAGAAAAAAAAAAGTCAAGTGAGGAAGAAAAAATTCAACTATCGGTGAATTACAAACAACATCATTATCTAGATAAGATGGTAAATCTGCTCTCTTACCTAAAGAAAAACCTTTAATATGAAATCCCAATTCCATAATTTTTAATGATATAGACAATATAGACATAACGCTTTATGGGGACACCATAAATTATTTGTGTAGTGTAGTGCAACAACATGCCAGATTCCAAATAACGTTTGGACTTTAAACCGATATTTTTTATACGACACTAATTTGTGAACTTTTCTAAATTGTGTAAATTGTCTATGCAAACACATTATCTGTCGTCCTGACTACTGGCTACTGGCTACTGGCTAGCCGGCAGCAGCACTCTGCAGCCATAATATATCTGCAGCTAAGCTCGGCGCGGAGCAGGTGTCCGGCGCGGGCTAATTGGATGCGGAAACAGTTGCGGCTCTTTTGGCGGGTAATTCGTACCGTTTCCCGCCGTGTGCATAATTCAATTTTGGAAACTTTCGGATTAAAATGGCGCGATAATTCGGTTTGGTGACTTACGGCCGGTCGGGTTTATGGGCGCTCGCTGGCCATGCGCCATTATCCACCTGAGCCTGAATTCTGACGTTTTGCTTAGCAATCTGTCTAGTCAAGTTATATTTTTTTTAACTCAGGCTAAAAGTCATACTAACCGGTATATTGTAAGAAGTTAAGCCATTTTACCATGATACTTCTACTATTTTCCCTTATCCGCACCTAACGGTCCCATAAATAAATCAAACATGTATTCTTTGTACGCATTAAACAAATTAATAAAATTATGAAAATATAAAAAAATCTAAACTTTTAGCTGTCCCATAATAAATTAGAATTAGTTATTTAATTAAAACACGGCCAATTTAAAATGTAAACGCCACACACTCTGTCCTGGCACACTTCTCTTGCTTCCTCCACATTCATACATCTTCTAATGCACGCACGTCGATTATTTCCGAATTTTGAATAAAATTTTTATGCTAAACCATTAAAATACATATTCAATATTCTCTATTTATTTATTTATTTTTGAAGCATTTACAAGTAGCAGTTTTACTATAAAATTAAAGCTATATATTGTTTTTTTTTTAAAATATATTAATGAATTATTTTAAGTAGAATTGATTGTAATAAACACATGTTTTACGATTTATTTACACATAAATTATGTTCGGCGGCAGTTAGCTCTAATAAATTAACATTTAAATACGTGTTGTCACTGCACATTCATTGTCAATTTTATTGAAAACTAATAAAACTGGTTTTATATACCTAATATTCGTGTTAATATGATTTACTGCATCGTTAATATAATATACAAACATGGTCATGGTACTGCAAAACTTGATGTACAAGCGGGAAACCAGTGAATTTACATATTATTTTGAGTCTATTTTGTAGAATAAAATCTTTTGAATTGACCCATAGTTTTCGAGAAAATTGAGTACGAAGTTGATTTGTTTTCGACAAATTCTTTCAAACTGTTATCAAATATCATGTATTTAGTCAAATTAATACCATCCATAAACAAACACAAAAAAAAACCTTTTGGCTGTCTGTAAAGTCGGTTTACGGACAATAATTTTACGTGATAACGTCATAAGAAAACATTGATGAAAAATAGCATACTTTTGTGAATTGAATTAAATTATTATTACTGAATTATCATTATTTTGTATAATACAAAGCAGGAGTTAATTGAAAACTTCAATTTTTTCCAAAAATTAACTTTTTTTTGCACTCGTTAATTTCACTTTCACTTTGTAGCTTGTGTGTTGCTGCTGTCTCCCTTCTACTCGGACGCATCGGCCGATGGAGTAGAAGAGAGATAGATGCGTCACAAACCGAACGCTTAGGCCGATCGTGCCTCTCTATCGCTTGTTCCGCGCTCTCGCTTGCACACTCGGCTCAGAGGGAAATGTGACAATGAGTCATGCTTTTTCGTGTGTGCAGCCGGCGTTCATTCATTTAATAGACGTTATCACGTCAAAAACTGCATTTTAATAAGAGTTTGTGCAATTTTACTTAATCTGCAGTACTAACGAAAGCTTTTATGATAAGAAAAAAAAATTTTTTTCAAAGATTAGGTTCAAAAATCACGTTACACATTCGACTCCAAATATGATGTAGATTCACCAGTTTTCGGGTTGTACTACGAGTTCTGTTACACCATGTATATATTTGATGCGTAGAATCAGAGGAGTGTCTATTTTTAATCTTTTAATTTATACTTACATCAATATTTGGTTGAAATGCCTTGAAATGAATAGACGCATCCTACAATATAATGACCTGTTTTAGCGGGAAATCTCGATTACTATTTTTTTTTTATTGTCCTGTAACCCATTCTTCGTACATATGATACAGGATACCTACAGGGACATATTAGTATAGTTGAATCAATAGTATCTGCAATAACGTCCTTTGATCGAGAGGAACTACATAGAATCCTGTTGACAATCCTGTCGGCAAATTGGAAACTGTCTTATTAGGTAATAACAAGTCTTACTAGAGAGACAAATGACTTGACTTGTTTAGACAGGGTTTCATATTGAGTGCCTTCATTTTAACTTAGTACGTGAAATTGATGAAATTTTTGTTTTAGGTTTTAAAAACGATACGTTATATGGAAAATCACTATGACTACTTACCCCTATCCGAATCTAATCATGCATAGGACACTGCATTGAAACAACAAGTGCAGTGTATTTCGATATTTTTTAATTGCGTAAATGTAAGATGATCAGTCATACGCTCCAGTACGAGTCCAAGGTATCACACATCAAATATTAGTAAGAAAATCGCATGTAAATAAAAATATCATGTTGACCCCCTATGTGAATCGACCCCGCGATCTCATGCACGGTAGCCAAATGCGCTACCACTATGCTACAAGGCGGAGAAATTTAATTTAGCACCAGATGATGAGCATTAGATTGAAAAAGAAAAAGAATTCTTTATTTTTTTTTTTCTATGTAATGTTATTTTTATAAATAATAAAAAAAAAAAAAAAACGTGATTTTTGACGTGATAACGTCTAATAAATCGATGAACGCCGGCTGCACACACAAAAAAACATGACTCATTGTCACGTTCCGCCTGAGCCGAGTGTGCAAGCGAGAGCGCGGAACAAGCGATAGAGAGGCGCGATCGGCCTAAGCGTTCGGTTTGTGACGCATCTATCTCTCTTCCACTCCATCGGCCGATGCGTCCGAGTAGAAGGGAGACAGCAGCAGGACACAAGCTACAAAGTGAATGTGAAATTAACGAGTGCAAAAAAATGATAATTTATGATTTGTAATTTTCAATTAACTCCTGCTTTGTATTATACGAAATAATGATAATTCAGTAATAATAATTCAATTAAATTCATAAAAGTTTGCTATTTTTCATCAATGTTTTCTTATGACGTTATCACGTAAAATTATCGTCCGAAAACCGACTTTACAGACAGCTAAAAGTTTTTTTACTATTCTTTAATAACCTTTTTTTTTTGTTGATAAATGATTGTATCTCGCTTATTAATTATCCGATTTACAAACGGATTGCGCCGATGATTTTGTGATTCTTTCTTTATGTTTCTGCACTCACAGATAATATTGCTTTACACACCCATTGCGAAATGTTTACTGTGTAATAATATTTTGTTTCTGTTTCTCGCAGTGACCTGTTCACCGGCATGCGCTGCATCCACTCGTACACCAAGCGCTGCATGTCGCCCGAGCAGCGCGGCCACTTCGGGCGGCTGTACCGCGGCACGGGGGCCGCCGTGCGCGACCTGTGCACCGAGGGCGACTACCAGGCGCGCTTCCTGCGCCACGCCCGTGCCTCTCAAGGGGCTGCGGCCGCAGTACGAGCGCTGCGCCACCGCCTACCAGGCCGCGGTGGGCGCGCTGGCCACCAACACCACCGGCCCGTCGGCCGACAAGCTCAAGACGCTGTGCTGGTGAGAAACTGTTTCATGTGGAATTAAAAAAAATTATTAGATATTATTAACATCCCAACAGAGACAGAGAAACTCTGGAAACGAATGTGGGTTATCTAGGCGTTTACAGGGCTTATGACCTGTCATTGGCTGGGTTAAGTGGCCACTTGACGTACTACAACATTCCCCATTCCGCCCATCATCTGATAACCATATATGACAAATTTTGAAACTACTATATATATTGAAATAGTCTTCATCATTCCGCTTTACAGAATTGTTCTATGCTGGTGTCATCTGTTGAGAAGATTGCAAAGCATTTTTTTTCCCATAGTTGCAGAGTTGAGATTGCAAAACATTCGTTTCCAGAGTTTCTCTGTCTCTGTTGGGATATCAATAATATCTGATATCAGCCCCGCATGGGTATAATCCAGTAATTTGTCTACAAGTATTTGTGTCTAAAGGATGGTTTAGTTTATTTGAAATCCCCGAAAATTGTTTGGTGTGTCAACGATGTCAAAAGATTTCTTAGTTTTTGAAGTTATACTTCTTTGCGCCCGTTAGACACTTTGGGGTGGGATGTTGGTCGAGAAACCGCGTCACGCTGATTTTTAAGAGAAAATGGCGCTTAAGAGAAAATGGCGCCACAGTCACTGATGCTTGCTGCCATGACTGGGACTTTTTGTTTTTGTTTATTGTCAGCAGAGTTTGACATCTGTCACTCTCTTCTTCTTTTCAGAGGTAAGAATTTTCGGACCACGTGGTGTGTCCGTATATTCAACCTACGTTTTTATGATTATAGAAAAAAATAACTGATAATGATAATATAGGTGTATAATATAATAATGAAGTCACGTATAATATATTGAATATAAATATATTGAATAATATTGAAAAATGTCTTATTTCATTTATTTATCCTGTCTGTTTGTGTGCGTGAGTGGGTGTATGAGAATGGCCAAAGAAGTATAACTTCCACCGTGTGGTCCGACGCACACCGATTTTTTTTTTTTTTTATTTCTTTAAAAAATCTTGTAAAAACATACATGTATTATATTCCCAGGAGTTATAAAAACTCATTTTGGGGCGGTATTATTCACATTTTTAATTACATATTGCACAATCAAAAAGACGAATAAGAAAGACGATTCAAAATTAACACATTCAATCTTAATCCTAAACATCATATCTATCATTGAAAAACATATTTAAATACAGATCTTTAAGGGCTCTACTATGTATTGCTTTATTTATTTTTATTTCATGGGGTAGATTATTATATTGGGATCGAGAAATGTTCATTAGGGATTTTTTACCGAATTTTGTGGATCGAAATTTTGGAATGTGGAGGTTTTTTGAATTACGTGTGTTGTAACCATGAAGCTCAGAGTTAAAAATTGTGTTTCAAACTTGTATGTGCTGAATGATTCAATATTCAATTAAGAAGAGACAATGATCCACTTGATGAAATATAAACATTGGACAGTAAAGCCCACTTTATACGTGACAGTTGACTGTGCAGTTTCTTGTTCAGAAAACTACACAGTTTCTTGTACCGTTTTCTGACCAATAAAAACTGCGCGATGTGAATTTTACCTTTACACGGCACAGTTTACTGTCTCTAGGCATGCGCAGAACGCGACAGTCGGACCATAGAATACACAGTTGGAGTCGAATTTATAATATGACTTTTTAGATTGAGCTTTCATAAATACCGCAGATTAAGTAAAATTGCACAAATTCTTATTGAAATTCGGCTTATGCTATTGTTTTCTTTATGGATAATAATTATTAATTTAAAAAGGATATTTGATTCAGTTTGTAAAAATTTATCGAAAAAAAAACAACTTCTTCTTAATTTTCTCGAAAACAGTGGGTCAAATTTAAAAAAAAAATTGATTGATGTAGATTCACTGATTCCCGCTTGTACATTATGACATTAACAGTACATCATCCTTCCTGAATCTGATCAACACTTTAGTATGTAGATTGCATCGTATAATAACAAATTACGCTGTCGCAAAACGAACTTTATAACGATATCTAAATTATCATCGTTATCCAAAGAAAACAAACCAAAAATGTATACGTTGTAATCCAAAAAATGGCGCACAACACCTCAATCTAAATCCCCTTGTTTACACAATCGATCCTATGTTCACTAACCAATCTAACTTGTACAATAACCGAATCCCTGAATTAAGGTAATACACTTTTATGTCCCCTAATCAGCCATTATCGTCAGGTATGCCTCATGAAATCATTTTCTTGTTGTATTTTGTAACAGTATCGTAAGAAGGAGTGGGCAAGTGGCTAAACGCACTCGTGATTTTACTGAAATCGATAAAACTCTGAGTAAATTTAATTTTAACTAAACTTTCATGTAAATTTATCCTCTTTTTAAAATACGATTTAAAATGAATTAACATTTCAAGTAATTTTATATTTAAAAAAAATCTTTTTAATTCAACTTAGAACGAATTTTTTACATCTATAGTCAGAAAACGCATATTTTTCTCAATAAAAACATAATACTGACTACGTTTTTTTCATGTACTCGTATTATAACCTACTTATTATAATCTACATATTGTCTCCTGCGCTTAAATATCCAGATTTCCCAACACGTACACCACACTCCACAAACGTACCACAATACAACATACACGTGACATAATATAATCACTTTATATACTATTGTTTGCTCACTTCATGTCTTCAGAAATTTGTCTTGTACATTGTGTTGTCCACGTAATTGGTGTTATGTTGTATATATTACCTTAAATTGATCTTAGTTCATTGTACCTAACATATCACATTAAAATTTAAATATATATCTTAAGGAAATATTTTTTAGTGGGTCAGAATTAAAATTTTACAATTTTTAACCGACTTTAACACATATTTGAAGCTATTTCACACTTTTATCAAAAGTTTTTATGCACCGTGAACTTAAAAAAACAGCCTCATTTGCGCAATGCTCGTTTTAAGCGTTAAACCCTCAACTCGCCATTTTACAACACAACAACTCCATTAGATTAATCCAACAGTTTTAGTTCATTAGCCAGTTTGTTGTTTTCACGTAAGTGGTGTGTTTTAAGCACCCGGCAACGTGAGGGTTATTGGTCTATTCCTGTTAATGTAACCTTATTTTTCTTTGACCCATTAGGTCCCAAATTACGTTATTTGCTACGAAGGTATTTATGATATCAAGTTTCACATCTCTACAAAATAATAGGTTTATACGTTTATACTGGTTGTTCTGTAACTGTATGGAAAGTTGCATAAAAAGAGATTACCAGTTATAATTTTTATTTTATTCATGTATTACTATACATTGACATGTATCTAAATTATCATTTTCAAAATAAGGCGACTCAATTGATAACGACATAATATGACAATAAGCTTGCCCCGACTCACTTGAGAATTCGCAGGGCATTAAATTTTGTAATCGTATTTAGGTACATAGTAAAAAATTTATAACATTTAAATATTCTATTTTTTTTACTTGTGAATTTATGAACTATGTTGAAATCTTTGCCTTAATGCGCACAGAAAACTGTACAATTTCTCGTCAAGTTTCTTTTTCAGAAAACTGTTCAGTCTTTCATAATTGTGTCTGTGTTAAATATTTGTATGTTTTAAGCGCAATTATAAGTTATTATCGTATGTTTGCACACAGGAAATTGTTAATATAGCTAATAATGTAAATATGTTATTGGTTTTCTACGTTTTTCAAAGCATTCAATATATTAATATCTACCCAAACGTCTGGCGGACCATTCGATATTCCACACAGTTTTCGCTTTATACGGGACAGTTTGTAAACTGCGCAGGAAACTGTACAGATTTCTGTCTCGTATAAAGTCCGCTTAAGAAACAAATGTTTGATAAGTGATATTAAGTATTTTTACTGCGGAGAAATCTAATTTCACTTTAAACATAAATATACCAATGAGCAGACAGTCCAGCTTTTCAATAGGTAATATATCTTTTAGATATAGCAATTAAATTTTGTACTGTAAAGTAGAAGTAAATACCTCTTATATATATTTTTGTTAGATCTGTATCAGGTTTATTATAACATATTTTATTGCATCATGTAAGTTATCTGATTTAATTTTGTCAATTGTTTTATTTGTATAATTTCCTTTGTGACGTATAATTACCCATTGTAGTTTTATTTAAAATAATAATCAAACATTAAGCTTGGCCAATCTAGATCAAACCATCGTAATTTCACGTGATTTGATCGAATTTTCTATACTGCCATATTTTATATTTTTGCTAATTTGTTTAAAATATTTACATGTTATTATTGTAAGTTTATGTTTACAGAAGATAAATCTTTAGATTTGTTTTTATACATAATCAATGTTATGCTATTAAAACATATTAATTATTAGATTTAAAAATTCACTGAAGTAGACCCGATCCTGTCTTGAGTGTGTCCACATTTTATTCTAACTGTCTTAGCTTCACCAATTTAATGTTCTGTCACTTTATTTACTGCTGTGTTATCCCTATTATGCTTATCTTTGTATTTAAAATGATTTGTCAGTAAATATAAGTAAATAAATTTCATCACTATCCAATTATATTTTAATTTAAAATAATAATACTTTAATTTGATTTTATAAATTATGAATAAAATAACAAGTTTTCTTTGGATGAATAATACATCACCGCATGTATTAGGTATAAATTTATTATAAATTGATCGCAGAGGTCACCCGCTGTTTAATTTATTTAATTCAGCCATTTAATTTCGTTTACATACAACAATAAAGATTATGCTTACGTAATATATTTATATAATGACGAAATTAAAAGGCTTTACTGTCATCATTTAAAGAAACTTTCATGTTTAAACTGTACAGATCATAAACAAAGTACTTACCTGCCTGATCTGAATCTCACGATATAATCTTGTAAAAAATTGAATGCTTATTTAATATTTACTACGTATTTTTATAATGAAACTTGATTTTGTCAAGGTTTTTATTTAGTAAAAAAAGAAAATATTGTACTGTATTTTTTCAAAACGACTTTGATATTGTGTTAATGTGTTATGATCGTAGGTACATAAATTTATGAGCATAGGTGAATTTTTGAAGGTGTTGAGTGGTAAAATGATTTTAAGAAGGCAAGCTTTACTTTTAAGTCTACTAAGAAAATGCTGCAACCATTGATATATAAATGGCTGCAACCCATGTTTCTATTCCAGTGCCTTCAGCACCATTATTTGTGTGGCAAACGGTATACAGTTTGTTATATTACCTTTAACTAATTAAATTCATTACACTCTTTATTTTAAGTCTGCTATGCAGATTAGAAAACAATCTCTTAAAGTAGAAGACATTTTTGTATACGGATATTTTATATACCTAATGTTATTTGCGTATTGATGTCAATTAAAAAAATGTATTAATAAATTAATTTAATTTTCGATCTGGGTGAGTTTCGAATGACAGCCATATAAAATAAAAATATGGCCGCAATCAATCAAATTTTAGTAATATGCGTAATGGCCAATTATGCCTCAGTTCGGGGCTTAAATTCTGAAAAAAAAAACAGAAAAACCTAATGAATTTGAAAGGTTTCCTTCTGTGTGATTCAACGGTCCTGATTGGGGCCATGAGACCAAAATAATAAGTGGTAAATACCAATTTATTCGTGATTAGAAGCCATTCCATACCGGGCTTAAATCGTAGGCCATTGTTAGAGCTCTATCGTTCAATTTCATCAACACCCCTTCACTGAACAAAAGCATTATCAAACGAAATATTAGGAGATCGGCATGAAAATAACAAGTTATATTAATAATATTTTGAGCATGTCCAAGTTTTTAGCTTTAATTTTTCCGGCTTTGCCTGCTAGATTTAAACCATTAAAACATTTAAAAAAAATTAAACCATTAAAAACGTAATATTTGTATATGAAAATCTAGAGACCACGTGATATGACACCCAACTTTGAATTTATTTATTTATTTATATCACATATTACAATTTATTATTTTACAAACATTGGTAGATTATCTTGAAGAGTTGAAGTGAAGAAATTCCAAGCTTCATTTGTTCCTTTGTGATTTAGAATGTCAAACCATTTGAATTGATTTAAGCTTTTCTTCATATATTCATAATTGATGTTGGTTTTTCTATGCACTTTAGGTTCATTACATTTTGGTGGACTATTACTTTGAATTTCCACATTCAACACAGTAGTAAAATGATCTGTCAAGGATGACTGATAAATTATAGCAGTAAAATGATTTTTCTACTTAACCATCATATGATCTATGCAGGTCTCACGTTATTTTGTCTCTCCTTGTTGCTTTGTTTACAGCTGCTTTAAAAGAGTAATGTAGAAGAAACTCTTCGTATTTATTTAGTTGTGCTTGTAAATCTTCAGTATGTCTATATAAATTTTTTACTATATATTTTTTTATGCCATTTCTTAATCGACTGTACCAGTTTTTAACTAAATATTTTCTAGCTTGACTTGGTGTATAAGTATAACCACCAGTAAGCTAGGTACTCTTGTAGTAAAAATTTAACTTGTAGCCGAAAATTATCTGTGAACACAGAAAAATAAAACGAAACCACTAAACCAAACGGATTGCACCGATGGCGTTGTGATTTTTTTTTTTTTATCTTCTTCGTTAACAGAACATTTTGGGTAGGTAACAAGCCCGTTAGATATATTTTACAAACTTCATACCACCACTAACAGTCTTCCAAAATCTGTACCAACCAAATACGGAATACCAAAATTTTACCAAATCTACCAACTCGATAATCATAAAGTCTGTTTTTTTATGCAATATGATTAAATATGACAAAAAAGAAATTAAAGATTTCTCCGCAAACCGTGGTTCGATATTATCTGTCAAATAATTTAAAATTAATTTTTTAAAAGGCATTCCATACAAATTTATATGGAAGCTAATATGTAGACAATTTTGTAAGATATTCAAATATTTTTATATCTAAGGTAATTAATTCCTTTGTCGTTACGATTTATTTTCCTTTAATCAATTTTATCGTCAAATATCTCAGATTCTTTTCCTTCCATATTATTATTTTTTTATTACATATTTTTTTAATTATCCTTGGTACCAACCAAAATACATGGTGTAACAAAACACGATGTACAAGCGGGAAACCAGTGAATCTACATCATATTTTGAGTCGATTTTGTAGAGCAAAATTATTTGATTTGACCCATAGTTTTCGAGAAAATTGAGTAAGAAATTGTTTTTTTTTTGCAAATTGTCATCAAATATCATTTGTTTAGTCAAATTAATACTAGCCATAAAGAAAACAAAGCAAAAAAACGCATTTTAATAAGAATTTGTGCAATTTTACTTAATCTGCAGTACTTATGGAAGTATTTACGAGATTGTTTTTAAAAATATGATTTTTTTACGTAAATGTACGATTCTGTATTAAACGCATGGAAAACAAATTAAGTAACGGATTTTCATACGTTGAATCGTTCTTATTTACATAATTTTCGAACTCTTATGTCAACCGATGAACGACTAGGTTAACTATGTATGTATATTGTTAAGATAGTAAATCCAGAATCGAACTAAATGGTTCATAAAACCAATTATTACGTACTTTTTTTATTAACCCGTAAACATGCTGGTAGCACGAAATGGTACAAACTTCTATGTAAAGATTCTATTATTCCTCCAACTAAATATGTCAAATGTCATAGTGACATAAATCAACATTTAACTATTTCTAATTGCATGATGTTTTTAAAATATATTTATAAAATTGTTTGCCGAGATATGTCACGATGACGCTAGTGATACGCATTATCTATTGATAACATGTATAATAGATTGATAAACCAATAATCAGTCATGGTAAAAGTAATCGACTTATTAGATTGACTTAATAATTCAAAATTATTCGACTAGTGAATAATAAAAAACAACCAGTTACGGTTGTTAAAAACATAACTGTCTTGCGAATAATCGATTAATCGGTTGACGAATCATTCAACTAATGTCTTATCTCTTCAAATAATCACATAATTCGTTAATTTTAATAATCGATTACAATATGTAATTCATTATGCTGATAGTGTAGTTGCTGTCTGCAGTTTGAAGCAAAATACGATGCATTAAACATTAAACGATAAATTTCAATATAATGCTAAAGTTTAAAAACAACAATTTTAGACCTCATCGGTGATCCCACACTTGACTGGGTTTAATCGTCATCGATTTTAATGCACTTTATAAAAAAATGTTTGATCGAGAATCGAACTTATATTTTATGTACTTTTGTATGTTATAAATTTTGTACTTTTTTCAAATACCTAGTTATCTAGTTATTTAAAAAATTGCAGTAAAATCAGATTGACGTATTTCGTGTTTCAAAAACTGGTAAAAAAAAAAAAATATTCATTAATCTTCGGTATAAATAAACCGGGTTGTAGTCTAATGATTCTAGTCTCGGACTCCAGATTGAAATCTTTGGGTTCAAATACCGCTTCCCTATTTTCTGAATCAATTATGTCAGACTATAAATTTCCCTGACAGGTTGAAAACGTTTTAAAAAACTACGGATAAACCAGGAACACTTCATGATTAATGACTATGTTAATTTAACTTTTTTAGTAAAAATTTTATTGACTTATATATTGTTTAGTAAATCGCCCAACCTGAATCCTGCTCTTGTCCGTGACGTCACTGGGTGGCGTGATACGCGCGTCATTGTGGAAAACGCTTAGATTTTCTTTTATTACCTCAGCCATGAGTATACATATTTGTGTATATTATAATGTTGTAAGATACGCAGTTCGCTTTTTCTGGGTAATGTTAGATATATGTTTGTAGATACAGATTTTAGCCCCGCTAAGTGATCATTTACATGCATATCGTACATTTATAAGATACAATCATACACGACGGAACTTACTCCTACATTTGTTACACAAGTAACTTTTGTAACAAGTCAACAAAAAATATTTTTTTAATGGTAGCTCCAAACTTGTAAAAATTCTTGTGTTTTTAGATTTTATATTATTGGTATCCCAACAGAGACAGAGAAACTCTGGAAACGAATGTGGATTATTTAGACGTTTACAGGGCTTATGACCTGTCATTGGCTGGGTTAAGTAGCCACTGGATGTATTACAACATTCCCCATTCCGCCCATCAGCTGATAACCATACATGACATAGAAGTTTCTATTAGTATGAATTATCCTGCCACGTTTCACTTTACAAGTGATTTTCTCACTGGTGACATCTGTTGAGAAGATTGTTAAGCATTTTTGGCAATCAATCTTTATTGGTGTAGGTTATGTTTTAGTTTAGTCGTACTGCATTAAAAGATACGGTTTTATGTTTATCGAGTGGGTACATTTGGTAAAATTTTAGTATTTCTCACTTTTATATAACAAACATATTTAGACTCTCTGCTATCAGTAGAATTATTTTCATTAATATCGCGTTATAAGTAAAATAGTTTCAATTTAATTTGTACGTAGGCGAAGCTGAAATTCCAACAGTTCATGCGCTTTGTAGTTGCAAGACGAATTGGAGTCTACAATATATAACTAACCATCACGATTTATTATCGTTTCGTAAATACTCGTTGTTCTCAGATCCTTTATTCATAAATTGGGACTGGAATTTCACATGTCCACTTTCAAGTACTTGTCGTACTTAGTCATGCCATGTCTTTTTCGGCCTTTCTCGGCTTCTACATCCAGGCACACTTGCATTTAAACTTCTTTTAGCCGTTCTTTCATCACTCATTCGCTCCACATGAACAAAGCATCGTAAAAGCCCTTTCTTAATGTTGTCGATAATGCTTATCTCAGCCTTGCACTCTGCTCTAATTTCGACATTTGTACACCTATCATACATAGTCTTACCACACATGGATCGCATTTTAACAGCATTCAGTCTACTTTCATCCTTCTTTTTCTAACACCACGCTTCACTACCATACATAAGGGTTGGTACCAGAACTCCGTTGTGTACTGCCAATTTTACTTCATTCGATAAGTTCTTATTTGCCACATATAGGCAACCTACTCCATACAAACATATTTATATTGACTGGTCTATAGCTGCATAGTAGATACTTACTGATTTTACCGTTTGCGAGTACGATTTATTGATTTCCTTCAGTAAACATATGCCAAGGCAAATGTTTGATGGAGTCTAAGGTAAACAGAATAAATGTTCGAAATCTATCCAAGTACTGGAAACTGATGTGTGGGAAGCGATTAATTCTAAAGCTCAGTAAAACGCCATTTATTTTCGTGACCCACTTTCCACCAGGATTTAGGTAAGTGGTTTTTAATGTAACCTCGTATGAGGTCTAGGGTTCGATCCCCGTGAGAGTCAATATTAAAATTTATTGAAATGTGGTATTAATTAAATAATAAGGCTTTCTGGAGATCGGATGTTTTCTCGGTTAAAACAAACTCCGCCTTTATAACGCCTGCATCACAACTGTTCTCTTCTATGGCTGCGAATCATGGCACTTAACCAGGGCCCAAAATAGCAGACTTCTGAATTTTAAGAATAGGTGTCTTAGAATAATATTAGGTGTGCGGTGGTTTGACTTGAGGAACACAGAAGTGAGGCAACGGACGCAGCAACCTTCGGTATCTACCGTCATCCGGCGTATACGTTTCGGCTGGCTAGGCCGTATACTACGTATGCCTCCCGAGAGCCGCCACCATGCTTGCCTATTTTACAAGGCATCAGGTTCTCGGCGTCCTGGTCGTCCGCTGGTGACAATGTTAACAGTTTGTGGAATCCATATGCTCCACATAGGGAGCGAATATGGTATGATGATGGTATTAATTACTTTATAACTTCCTCATAAGGCCAGGAGGCCAATCAAAAGACGAGAGCAACATCAGAAACACCCGGGCTTGAGAAGCCTTATAACTGAGGGGAACGACATCACCAACACTCGAAATGTAGAAGAAATTGAACCTAGAACTTCGTAGTGTGAGTCTAACGTCTTAACCACTACTCCATAAGGGCGCTATGGTGGAAAATTCATATTACCTACTCGTTGTCTTAGTTGAAGCTAAATTGGCAGTGCATAATGGAGTTCTGGTACCAACCCTTATGTATGGAAGCGAAGTATGGAGTTGGAAAAATAAGGATGAAAGTAGATTGAATGCAGTTGAAATGCGACCTCCCAGGCAAGTGTGTGGTAAAACTATGTATGATAGGTGCACTAATGTTGAAATTAGAGCAGAGTGCAAGGCTGAGATAAGCACTATCGACAAAATTAAGAAAGGTCTTTTACGTTGGTTCGGTCATGTAGAGCGAATGGATGATGAAAGAACGGCTAAAAAAATACATGATGCGACTGTCCTTGGATGTAGAAGTCGAGGAAGGCCGATAAAGACATGGCATGATCAAGTAAAACAAGTGCTTGAAAGTGGGCATGTAAGGAGTCGGAATAGTCGACGTGCGTGCATGAGAAGATGTATGAATGTGGAGGAAGCAAGAGAAGTATGCCAAGACAGGTGGCGTGGCGTTCTATCCTCTCTGCCTATCCCTTCGGGGAAATGACGTGATGATTAGTTAGTTAGTTAGTTTATTATAGGGATATGTCTGTATTACTATGGTAGCAAAACCAACTATATATATTCAATTACCATAAAAATGTTCGTGAAAATCAAATTTGTCATCTTGATGACTTGTTGTACATATCTATTTCCAATAATTTCTATACCTATAGAAAACACAAAATTAATAATAAAACTTAGGTACTTTCTGTCAAAATTCAAGGAAAACATTTTAGTGGGATCAGAATTTAAATTTAAAAATGATTTTATGTTCACGAAAAAATTCAGAAGTTTTTTGTATTTTTCAGTAGGACAAAACTTTCCTAAAATGCACCAAAATTCATATAAACTGTTAACGTTTCATAACTCCAAAATCTTGCACAGAGATGTAATCTGTTACGAAGGCACGACACAAATAATGAACAGATCAACACAATAAAATAGAATGATACTCTTTCTACGCATTTTTCAATTCAAACAAATTCACCGGCGTCCTTCTTTTTCCAACTCCATACTTCGCTTCCATGCACAAGGGTTGGTACCGGAACTCCATTGTGAACTGCCAATTTAGCCTCTAGTAAGAACTTATTAGCTTATCATCTCTAAGGGTTGTAATTCAATTAGGGAAAATTATTGAACCAGATCCGTAATTTGTATGTTAAACCCCATTACTTCTGTTCCGATACGTCCGTAATCTTAGCCAAGTTTTATAAGTTGATAACTTCAAGTTGTAACGGTCGTGGAAAGTGTTTTTATCAGGAAACTCGTACAATAGAGGCGTTGGAGGCTGCGATAGTGGATATCTTAAATTATTATTAATATTTAAAGCATTCATTTTGTGCTCAAATATCTTTATACAGGGTTATTTTTTAGTCAGTTAACAAAAAAAAAACCCTGAATTCAGGATCGTTAATAGAACCTATTTCAATTAAAAACATGTACTTTTTATTTTTACGATTTATTATTTTTATTCCTAAATTTTTTACAAATTACGCACACCCTATTCACAGCTGGTCATCTGTATCATATATATATGTGAACAAAACTCGATGTACAAGCGGGAAACCAGTGAATTTACGTCGGTCATTTGGTCTCCTTATTACAGAGTTCACGTAAAGAACATTGAAAGAGTCCAACATAAATTTTTGCGCTTTATTAATTTTAAATAAAATATATTCCCATTGTAAACATAACATAACTTTTTAAATAACTTTTTAAATATCTAAACATTAGAAAATAGAAGAATAATAAATGATTTGCTCTTTCTTTTCAAAGTATTAAAATCTATGTTTGATTGTTGTCAACTAACAAATTGAATTAGTATACGAGTGCCTGGTCGAGTTACCCGTAGTAACGCACTATTTTACTGCAGCCAATCATCGACAAATTACAGTGCAAACTCATCTATACGACGAATGCACGCACTGGCAAACAAGGATGCTAATAATATAGATGTTTTCAACACTAATCAAGTTCATTTTAGGGAGCAGTGTCTGGATGCCATCTCTGGCGGTAATGAATAGCTACCTACTGTGTAACATTTAAAAATGTTTATGTAAAAGCCCTATGGGCGTTAAAACAATAAAATAAGGAATAAAAAAAAATGGTTTTGCATACCAAAATGCTTAAAAATTACTCTAGTTGAAATGATGCTAAAATATTGAAATTTCAACCAATTTTTATTTTGTTTCAGCTCATTCCAAGCATACATGGGGTGTTCTGAGCGTACTGTCAGGGATCAGTGCGGAGACGAGTCTGCAGCCTTCACCAGGGAGTTTCTTCACAGGATGGGAGATACCCTGATCAAGGTTAGTACCTCTTACCTCTTACACAACACAGCCAGAAACACCGAAAGATCGCCGAAAAACTCTCAACGACTACGAAAAGATTCTTTCATATTTCGCATTGTCAGAGATACTGAGGGTCTGGAAAGGCTGGTGATGATGATGTGTTGTTGTTGTTGTTGTTGTTGTCTGTGTTGAGGGAAAGCGAGCGAGAGGAAGGTCTTCTAAGATGGGTATAAATAAAGGAGCATGAGGAGTCATTCCTAAACACTTTACAGGAATACATGGAGTAACAAAGCTCGTAGTACAACCCGAAAACTGGCGAATCTACGTCGTATTTGAAGTCAAATGTGTAATAAGACTTTTGAATCTGAGCTTGAAATATTTTTCTTGTCATAAAAGCTTTCATTAATACCGCAGATGAAGTAAAATTTCACGAATTGTATACACCGTGTAATAAAACTTGAATTACAAGCGGGAAACCAGTGAATCTACATCATATTTGGAGTCGATTTTATAGAAAAAAAAAATTGATTTGACCAATACTTTTCAAAATCACTCGCATACGAGTGGAGGTTGTTAATCTAAAAATAAATACTTTTCGAGAAAATTGAGTAGGAAGTAAAAATTGTTATCAAATATGATTTATTTAGTCAAATTAATGCTATCCATGAGGAAAACAATAGCAAAAAGCTAGTTATTACAAGAACTTTTGCAATTTTACTTAATCTGCGGTACTAATGAAAGCTTTTACGAGAATTTTTTACTAACTAACCAACTAACTAACCATCACGCCATTTCCCCAAAGGGGTAGGCAGAGAGGATAGAACGCCATACCACTCTGTCCTGACATACTTCTCTTGCTTCCTCCACATTCATACGTCTAATTTTTTATTTTTTTATTTCACATTCGATTCCAAATATGATGTAGATTCGCCAGTTTTCGGGTTGTACTACGAGTTTTGTTTCTCCATGTATAGTATTACCAATTACCACACCTATTTGCCTGAGAGTCCGCTATTCTACAGAATTTAAAAAAAAAAAAAAAAAAATATTTTCAAAAGATATTTTTTTGTTTACAAAGAAATACATAAAATCACATAAACATTATAAAAAATAAACAAAAAAAAATCCCACCAGGCATAGCCTATTTGTGGGTATACAGTGAAAGTCAACGTGAATGTGTTCACACTCTTTCAAGCAGCATGCAAAAAAAAAACAATCTACTTTCTATCTATAATGGATGGTATCTTTTTTTACAACTGTAATTTCTTGTTTCAGATGCATTGTGGTGACTATCCGGAAGGAAGTGAACAGTGTTCCGCGTACATGGATAACGCCTCCACAAGGCATGGCATATCTCCTTTAGCAATAATGCTGCAGGCGTTTGTGATCTTCATCTATTTGCTTCACAGCCACAATCTGAGGAATCGAAGATGTTAGTAATTCATAAATATGCTAGTTTCAATCCAAGTTGGCCGAAGTTGGAGAGTGTAGTACTTCGCACTACTCCGCATGAATCTACCTGTACTTCGGTTGACGTCAGGGAGAATGTAGAGCTAAAATTATTATAAGCAGATATAACTCCTATTAAAATAGTCAAATATCTATGCGTAGTTTAAATTAAAATTACTTGTTTTTATTTATAACATTTTTTTTTATTATAAATATTCACACGGTTAAGGATTACACTACCAGCCGAGGTGGAATAAACTGCTTATTGTTTTTATTATATTATCACCATTAATTTTGTTCCTTTGTGTAATACTTAATTCACGAAAGTAAAATATAATTTGATTTGTGGCCAAGAATTTTACTGCATCACTTAATGCAAGCTAAAAAGAAAAATTATTATTTTTTATAATAACTTTTTTTAGGTTTTAGCTCCCTTGTGTTTCAATCGCCGGGTAAAGTAATTTAATTCTTAGACCTAAGATTGTAAATAATTTGAATTTATTACATATTTTATTAATTCTAAAATAAAATTAGGCTTAAGTATACTTATTTAAAACGTTGATTCAGACACTACTACTAACTTACTTAAGCTTAAAATAAATTAAGAATATAATGCTTTCTATAAAATTAATAAGAATATTTATTAATGACATCCCAATAGAAGTGAAGCTTTTTCCAAGTTCGAGAAAGTAGTTTGTGACCTGTTATTGGATGGAAATAAGTGGCTACTTCACGCCCGACATTTATACATCGCAGAATTTTGAGCAACTATCTATATACTATTAATATAAATTAATTAAAATGTTGTTATATGCCCCATTTTTACCAACTTTAATTATTGAATTCTCTTGTAAAGGGCAAGTAATTAGAAAAATATTGTTAATCAAAATAATATTGAGGGTTTTTTTTACAAAAAACAAACTCAATTCTTATATTAAAAATCCTGCGAATAATAGTCAGTGTTCCCCCTTATTTTTCATTATAGAAGAAGAAGACTAAAGGAAGAGAAATATTTAAAACTAATGTTCCAAGCAAATACTTCTGATACTGATCATTTTTATTCTCGACTTGTCTTTGATATTATTAACTATTTATTTAACCACCTCAACAGGCCAGGTGGCTCAATAACAGGGAAATAATATCAAAAAACACCCTGGCTTTAGGAAAACCTCTTAGGATTTTCGTGTTCTCTCCGGGAATCGAATTCAGAACCTCCGTATCGTGAGTCCATCGTCTTAGCCACTACGCTACGGAGGCCGCCTAATTATACATTTTAACTGAAATAAATTCGAAGAAAACTCAGACGACCCAGGAACATAATAATTAATAAAAGTGTTTATCATATTTTTAGACACGTTCATTTACAGTTCACTGTCGACATGTATTGGAAATTAACGTATGAAACTCATGATATCTAATTACATTTTTTTTTTGTATTTTTTGAATGGAAATTTGTCAATATATTATTTGTCGATGTCAAGTTTTGCATAAATGTAAAAAATACAAACTAAGACCTGTAAACTTTGAGTTATAAACTTATTTATTATAATGTAATTAATTCCTACAAAAAATATTAAAACATAGACTTAGATAGTAAAATGTTTTAAAATGTGTGTGCTTGGCACTTAGAAATATTCAATTATTATTGTTAATGTAAAGATAATGTCTGTTTAAAAACATATACTTATTGTAATTTTCGCTACAGACAAATTGTAAAAAAAAAATGTACAAAAAACTATGTTTATATTAAACAATAAAAGAAATCAAGAATAATGTATTATTTAATTTTAAAAAATGCTCCCTTGCAAGACCTTGTTTTAAACTTTGTATAATCTAAGCAAAATAAGTAACCTTTATATATTTTTACCTTTTATTTTAATGAAAATAAAAATCTGACAACACTAAACAATGCATTCAAAATGTTTTTGTAAAATTGATCTTTTGACCAGTTGGTAGTGATCACGTTATTAATAGTTTTTTGTTCTAATGCATATATTTGCACGCTAATGACCTTGCTTGCACGCCAAAAAAGCTCGTCAATTTACTGTAAAAATACTTCTGTAAAGTTATTATTAAAAACAATAAAAAATTCACGAAATATTTTATTGAGTAAATTTAAACTTTGAATTAAGTACTCTGGGTGAAAATGATTCAACTTTACGCTAAAGTTATTTAAATAATTTTATGTTTGTAATGCTTCCTATTTTTAAGTTTCATTTATTTACCTGAATTTTTAAATTGTGATAAAAATTTAAATAAATAAACGGAAAAGTATATTTTTTAACATGTCTTCAGATACAAGATAATAATGATTGTAAAATTAGTGCTCGGCACGGATTACCCCAGTGAGGACAAATTTATTTAACCATTTTGTAATCTTTTTTGTAAATAAATCAATAAAGATCCCTTCCGGTAAAAAGCATTAGGGCGTATGTAACATTCGTCCTTTTACCAAAGGCCGTTGCGGAGATAAGGTCGATATTTCCGTAAACCAGCCCTTCAGTTAACGACCTTTTGGTTAAAAGACGTATGATACATTACGCCATAATGCTTCTTGCCGGATGAATAATTATTATCAATGAGATTCTTACATGGTCGATAAAAACGGAACCTAATATAAAAAATATTTTTTTTTAAGAATATTTATTTTTAGTAAATTGATGTAACTACATATTTATTTGTTGATTTCCCAACAGAGACAGAGAAAATCTGGAAACGAATGTGGGTTATCTAGGCGTTTACAGGGCTTTTGACCTGATATTAGCTGGGTTAAGTGGCCACTTGATATACTACAACATTCGTCTTCTAGTAAGTAATAAAGCTTGATAGAGCCTACCTACACCAATAAAGATTGATTGCCAAAAATGCTTAACAAGCTTCTCAACAGATGTCACCAGAAAGAAAAAGTGTTGAAAATTGTCGACAAACAAACTCAAATGTGGAAGCTTCTGTACAAATTTAATATATATAGTTTAAAAAATTTGTCATATTTGGTTGTCAGATGATGGGCGGAATGGGGAATGTTGTAGTACTTACATCAAGTGGCCACTTAACCCAGGCAATGACAGGTCATAAGCCCTGTAAAACGCCTAGAAAACCCACATTCGTTTCCAGAGTTTCTCTGTCTCTGTTGGTATATCAATAATATCTGATATCAGCCCAGCATGGATATAATCCAGTAATTTGTCTACAAGTACATTCATTCAAAAAATGTTGTCAACATATTAATTTGTTAAAATTACAGTTGCACGTAATTTAATTTCTTTTGTTCGAATTTTCACAGATGATGAAAATAGATTTTAGAAATCCAGGAGTGCTACCAATAGGAGGAAATGTGAGATCTTTTATTACATTTGCTAATTATGACGCAACTGCGTCTTTGATTTTGTATGGTGGTACGCCCTCCACTTTTCTGATTGTATGAAATTTCAAATCGAATGCGAGGTTGTAATATTTAATAGCGAGTTAATACATAGATTTCTTTGTTCTTTTTGTTTAGATGCCTTCGGCAAATTAAAGATTCACTAATAGTGTAGTAGAATAATTCAAATTGCAAAAATTTTCAAATTACGGGTTGTGTGGTTAACGTGGTCCTATTAACAACATGCTCCTATAAATAAAAACTTCCACAATCGTTTTATAAATTAATGCTGTAATTGTCGGTGAGGCTTTAGAGGCATGAAAATGATTATTATTTAATAAATATTGCTTTGTTAATTAATACTAGATTTTTAATATTTATTTGTCTTACTAGGTATTTCATTTAATACTAATCATTTTTTAATTACATTTATTTTATAAATTTAAAAAAAATTTACATATTATTCTAATTCAACATTTTTAATATGATGAATTGATTTGTCATTTTATAAAATAAATAAATAACATTTTTTAAATTAATGATAATCTTTACAGAGTGAAAGTTCTACATAATTGGTGAAATAAATGTATGTGAAAGAGTGCCGAGTAATTTATTTGACTTAAGTTACATTTAAAAAAATATGTTTTTTCAATAAAAAAAACTTACACCACTTCAAAGTAATAATTCCCACTTTTGTTTTAACAACATTATTGTGATTTATGCGCTCTTGATACGGGACAGAAAACTGTACAGTTTCTTGTTCAGAAAACTGTACACAGTCTGTCGAAATATAGGTGTTTATATGTATATTTTTAAAGCGCGAAGCTAATAATGTAAATATATTATTTGTTTTTTACGTTTTTAAAAGCATTCAATAATATGTCTACTTAACGTTTACATAAAAAATATTTACTGTCAGGTCAGCCAAATATCCAATATTGCAGTTTGCAAACTGCACAAGTAACTGTACAATTTTCTGACCCGTATATGCGCTTTACATTAAATTTGAAAATTATGAAAGTAGAAAATTATTATTATAGTAAATAAGAAAGTGCGTAACGATGTATTTTGTTACGTAGTTGTTTGTACAAAGGTACAACTTACGGATGCTTACTCATTTACTGGTACAAGTTATATTTATACTAGTTTGGGGGGGGGGGGTGAGTGCTAGGTATTTTTCATGCTATATAACATTTTTATGCCATATATATATATAAATAAAATATAGGATTGTCATAGGACAGTTTTTATATTATTTTATTATATTTGATTGGATTTTGTGTCATCTTTATATTTTTCATTAATTTGTTATTATTTTGTAATACCTAAATATTTTAATTTAGCTTTAATTAATTTATCTGTGATCTCCATTCCAACACTTCTGTTTACAAATAAATGATTTTGAAACTAAATGTTTATTTATTTATTGTATTATTATAATATTAATTTATTGTTTGCAAACACAATTTTCCCCATAAACCTACTAGTTACGTGGTCGATAGCCAAGTCGATTTTTGTATGGAAAACTAAATTTTGTGATTTTTTAATGATACACCAAATTTACTTCCTTTATGGAATAATTAACGAATATTTATTTTTATCAGTTAAAATGAAAGTGATTTAGAGGATATTACGGCCGGTATAATTCTTTTACTGTAATCTTTTCCTAAATATTATGGTTTTAATTGAACGCACGTGTAAGAAGGATTTGTCAGAAAAAATATTATATTTCCATTTTTATTTCACTTATCACAAGTATTAAATCTGGCAGGCGTATTATTTCTTGACAAGATTGTTATCCGTATCAAAATGTTTTTTTCAAATAATCATCCCTGTATTATTTTCCATCAAATGATTTTGATCGTATTTCAAGTTGACGTTACATCATTAAATAATTTTTCGAGGAAAGAAAATGGGTAAATTGCCATTTACTTTTATTCAAAAAATTATACAGTAAACTATAACTGAAATCGAACTCGATTTTGGGTTTTATTGTGGTGCCTTAAAAAGGCCTCAAGAAGGCGAAATAGCTGACAAAAAATAAATAAAGAAATGGAACTCGAGCCAAGAGGCTAGGAACAAGAGCTTTTAGTAATTGTTCAAAATGTTTTTAATATTTTAATGTTTTTAATATTTGAAAAAAAACTGTTTTTTATTTAAATAAAAAACCTTATGCCCACTTTATATGAGACAGTTTCTTGTTCAGAAAACTACACAGTTTCTTGTTCAGAAAACTGTGCAGTCTGTCAAACTTCTGTCAAAAAACACGCTAAATATGTGTATTTTTGAAACGCGATTGTATGTTATTATCGTATGTTTGCTCTCAGGAAATTGTATATTTAGCTAATAATGTAAATATGTTATTGTTTTTTTTACGTATTTAAAAGCATACAATAAACCAATGTCTATTTAAACGTTTACATAAAAAAACATTGAATGTCAGCTTAAAAACACTAACTTTTTCATTTTTAAAGCTTTATTTTTTCAGACTACAAAAACCTTAGTACAACGTTTTGAATGTGCTCAAATACTTGGGACACAAATGTGGATTTTTCCCATGACGGGAGTAGGTAAGCCCTGTAAACGCTTGAATATCCATATTCCCGAATTTGAACCAAAAATCCACTTCATCTTACACTTTAAATTTAAATATTTAAACCGCCTTTGGTGAGAACCATAACGATGACGTCAAGTGCAAATTTGTTCAATCCACTTTAGTTCGAAAATGACTTAATGATGTTTTGTCTTATCACTATGTCCTGTACGAATTCGACATCTCCAACTTATTGAAATAATGCAGAAAATCCTTGCAAGAAAATTTGATATAATCGATTACTTCCATAAACCTATAGTGGACAATTTATATCTCCGCCATTTTGTTTGGGGACCTGTCAAAATTATGTTTTTTGATTTTGAAAGAGTGCTTTTTCGGTAATTTGTTCAAAAAGTGTCTTTTTGCTGTAAATACAAGTAAAACCTTTTTTACTTTTAAATTTAACGGTTTTAGCTGGTTGCACCTAGACGTCTTATTTGCTTTTCATGCCGTCACAACATGGAGATAACAATATTTACATTTTTAGATTAAACGAACTGCTGAAGTTCAAGAGTTTACAACATTTTGGGTGTGTTCAAATTAATACTTGTACACAAATCTGGATTTATCCCAAGACGGGAGTAGGTATTTTTTCATTTTATATCACTACAGAGATGAGAAAGAATTTTTTCAAATTCAGAAATATGGATATTCGAGCGTTTACAGGGCTTATGACATGTCATTGGCTGGGTTAATGGACACTTTATGTCCTACAAGATTCCCCATTCCACTTATTAGCGAATATCCACACCAGGTAACATTTTTGATTTTGTATATATGTTACGAATCGAAAACCATTCACCAGCGCGTAACTAGCTCCATCTATGCATTGATATTGAAGTTTAGTTGATATTGCTTTAAAAGTGCTGATTTTTTTATCATTTTATACCTACGTGTTCGCTAATAATTGTGCTACAGTTATAATGAGTATGTGATAACCTTAAGATTATAATCTGAACTAAAAAAAACATTAAGAAGGCTGTAGGCCGAGTATGTATAAATAAATAAAAAATATTTTCAATAATACAGGATGTTTCGTGTTTATTTCACACAAGAATAGCATCTGTTATTGTTTCTGTGATGGCACAGGATGATTTATAGTTGAGAAGAAAAATGCGGTAAACGTCTAAAATGTAATTCATCATAGCTTTTCTTGGTTTTCACTCACAACACATTCATCACGGAGAACTCGGCACTCGGCACCTACTAACCCGAATAAATATAAAACACCCCTTACTTTTATTTAAAACAATACAGAATCGTGTTAAAAAGAATAATATTAAAAGTATTTTGATAAAATTAATTGATCATTTATGGCTTCGTTCTGTCCGCCTCGTAGCATAGTGGTGGCGCATTTGGCCATTTTGAATGATACCTTTTCTACTTGCATCGATATAATATATGGTTTTGCTGTTACTGTAATAATTCACTTTATTGTTTCTTTAGGTTTTATGTTTTCATTGGATTGGTTCTGTTTTTTGTATATATTGTGTCTTTTTTTTCGCGATTTCAGTGCATATTAGAATAAAATGAATATGTGTTTTATATTTGTCCCTGAATGAGTTTATTGTAAAAACTCCTAGAGAGCATTGGATTGAAAAAAAATTAAATATATATATATATATATACAAATTTCCAAAAATTTGTCATATATGGTTATCAGATGATGGGCGGAATGGTAAATGTTTGTAATACATCAAGTGGCAACTTAACCCAGCCAATGACAGGTCATAAGCCCCGTAAACGCCTAGATAATTCACATTTGTTTCCAGAGTTTTTTGTCTCTGTTGGGATATCAATAGTATATAAAAAAAAAATTGTTATCAAATATCATGTATTTAGTGAAATCAGTAGTATTTAAATCATTAAAACAATCACTGAAGGTTTTAAATCATTTATCACACATAATAATACATTTTTTTTCTTACGTACTGTCTAGTAAAACATGATACTATTAGACGAACATAAATAACAAAACATAATTTCCTTACACAAGTTGTTCTCTCTCATCAGCCCGCGCCCCTGCCCGCGCCCCCCGGGGGGCGGGCAGGAAATTACAGATGTTTTACTTGTAACCCCTATTACGGGTTGAAAAATTACAAGGAAGGGGGGCGCAGACATCGTAGGGTGACCGCGCTCACACGAGAAATTATATTATTTGAACAAATTTTTGAGTGTGTCCAAATCTGAATCTTTTTTAGTTTACTCTACTTCTTCTTTCCATCCGCACCCAAGGTGCATAGGGCACTGCATCGATACACCAAGAGCAATATATCTTGATCACTTTATTACATGAAGGTAAGATGATCAGTCATTCGCGTACGAGTCCAAGGTATCACACATGAAATATTAATATGAAAAACACATGTCACGCGTGAATGCACGCACTTGCTAATAGGTATACTAACAATATTGATGTTTTCAACATAAATCTAGTGCATTTTAGGGAACAGTGTCTGCCTGCCATCTCTGGTGGTAATGAATAGCTACCTACTGTGTAATCATTTAAAAATGTCTATGTAAAAAGCCCTATGGGCGTAAAAACAATAAAACAAACACACAAACAAACAAAACATGTAAAATAAATATAATCGTAACTAGTGACAACAGAAATACGAAATATTTGTATGTCAAAAATCATATTGAAATTATTATTTCATAGTGACCCGGCCGGGAATCGAACCGTGACCTCATAATATTTATGTGGTAGTCCAACGCTCGGATCATGATACCTAATTAGCTTTCGATATGTTGGTGCTTTCCCCTGACATCAAAATGCGTCACTATAGTCTAATAAATATAAGGTTTTAGATTGAATTAAAGACAATTCAGTCAATCGCCTTTTACATACTCGTAATATTGTTGCTATTTTACAAAGCATTTTTTGTGATTTCGCATTTTTATGGGAGTTGGATCGTACCTAAATTTACTTTTTTACGCTAAACGAAAAATTATCTTATGGTGATAATGAATATTTGTAACCTAGAAAACACCTTACAATAAACTATAGTACAAAATAAATCCCTAGTTTTAGGTTTACGTGAATAAAACGAGCCTTTGGACATTTGAAATATTCAATATTTACTAAATATTATTTTTTCCCGACGATTATCATAGCTATAGTTAGAACGTTCTCTAAGAAGCCATTATGTACAAAATCACTTCTCCATTTTTTGTTCACCCGTAAAATTCAATTGTATTGCTTTGTTGGCTAATTATTAATTAGGAATGGCCAGTACATGTTTCCAAGTATTAATCTTTCATGTTCTAACATTATCCCCCGAAGTGCATGCCTATGCTCGCCTATTTTACAAGGCATCAGGTTTTCGGCGTCCTGGTCGTCCACTGTTGACAATTCGACGGCAGTTTGCGTCAAAGCTGCGGGACGTGGACCTGGCATGGGAGGAAGCACGGGCTGGCGGCCGTTAATTTGGGCCGACTCTGGTTGGTTTGGGTGATGGAAACAATGACAATTATAATACATAAGCCGAGACAGAGGTAGGGGCAATGAAAGCATTTGTTCGCGTACATAATGTAAATTCATCTTTCCGTCTGTCAGAAGGTGATGGAGCACTTCTATTTCTTTCTCGCTCTAAATGAATTGGTTTCTCCTCCTGATTCATGCCCCGGTCATCGCTGTAATGAGGGCCATTACAAATCTTAATTAGTATTTTGGGGAGTGATTGAATAATACTAATGGACATTATTAGAAGTAATGGATTATGTAGGTCGGTTGAATGAGATGATTTATCGCCGGTATTATAAGGACAATCCTGATTATTGTCTCGCTTTGTTCAAAGTAACCACACCTGTAGCTCAATCACAGATGATTGTCGACGTGCTTAAAAACGTGCTAAGCATTTGACCGATCACAATGAACATACGTTCATATCACGGTCGCGTTGCAAAGCACCATAGATGAAAGGCATACTTTGACAAATGTTTCGTTTCATTGCTTTCTCAAATTGATTTAAAGCAAATAAATGGCATGATAAATTTTGCACAAACAATTAAAACTCTATAAAACTAATTTATTTTACTTTACTTACAGTTTTGGCGTATTTTCCATATTTAAAGCCGTAATTAATAATCCCGATCGATAACTTTTAACGGATGTTCCATTGTGATCGCGAAAACGTTAAATATCCATGGTGAGAAATCGTTATCACGTCGCTTATTAGCACGTCGATAGTCATCTGTGATTGAGCTACAGGATTCTTGACGCTAAATTTTTTGACCCCTTTTCACAATACAGCAACCCCTTTAAGAGCCGCATCGTAGTCCTCTATTTTCTCCCTGGAATTAGAGCATTGTCTGTTCACACTTTTTAGATATCGACCTTAAACGCGTTTGTGTCGTATTTAAAAAAATATATATTTATCTCCTTTAAGAGCATACTACATCACGTGACTCGCGGCCGCTTCACGTACAAACGTATTCCTCGATTTTCTCCCTGGAATTAAACATTAGAGCAATGATTTTTTGCAATGCGATTACTAAAATTATTAGACTGAAAGTATCAGAAAATACGAACGTCGCAATATTACCAACTTCGTATAAAAAAACCTGATTAGGCAATCTAACTAATCAGGTAAATCAGGTACTAATAAAACTAAACTAAGGCTAGTTTAGTTTTTATTGTAACAAAAATACATGTTTGTAAATGAAGTACAAAATGTCTAGCGGTTAACATTAAGTAGGAAGGATGCACCTGTTATTAGTGTTGAGGACGTATCCTGCCTTGCACCGGCATCCGTAAAGGATACAAGGCTTGGTACAGGGAGTAACAGGTAGGTCCTTATTAGCACATGTTTTAGGACACAGGTTCCCACAAAATTATATTACCTCGAGATTATTATTATTATAGTTCGGACTTCTTGCTTACGACCCTTTCTGCTATAAACTATAATAATGGTTACATTTTACAAATTGTATTTAATACAAACGGAAATTTAACCTTTTAAAAACCAGGTCGACTAATAAAACTTTTCGTGGTTTTAGGAGCCTTTTGAGTTCTGACAGAGGTGATTATTATTCTGAATACATTCTCTACACGGGTTGCCAACAATTAAAGGCAATAAGTTCGCCATTTGAATAATTGTATTTATATTCCTACAAGTGGGAAGCGTCGAAATAAATATGGAGTTATATTAAGAGATTTGTAATAGGCCGCTAAATAATATTTACTACTACTACTTAACCCGATGTTGCATAGGGCAGTTTAAAAAAAATGTAAACTTGCTGGTAAATTATTTTGCCAACTCCTGGAAAAAAACGAATTAAAGGGCACACAGTGATTTGTTGCAACACTACCTACTTAAAATAAGAATATACTTATAATGTTAGATAATTTGTGTAATAAAATAAGAAGAAAAAAAAAGTATTAAAAATGTAATATAACCCGCAGACAAGCCCCGGCTTTGCGGGAACAATAAATACATTTTATGTATTGTTTATAAAAACATGTTTACTTTAAAATAAAATATTAAAAAAAAAAAAAATATGTTGGCGTAGATAATTTAACTGTCACCCATCGATATATAAATACTACAGAAATTTAGTTTGAATTTTAGAAGTAGGGGAGAGGGTGAAGGCTTTCAACAATATTTGTATCTTCTGAAATAGTGGTGATAAAATGTGAAATTAAAAATATTATTATTTTTACAAATACTAGTCTCAGACGTGTTAAAAGTTTTTATTTAAATTAAAGGTATTTAAAAAACGTATGTGTAACGTTTACGGCTTCCTACGCAAGGTCGAATTTTGTTAAAACCTTCCCCAATCTGGGGTAGGTTGTAACGAAATTGAGGAGGCTTTGAACGACGCATAAATAGCGTGATTTTAAAATCTAAATCAAGGAAAAATATATATAATATAATCTAAAGTAGACTTCTGCTTAGCCATGTATACTAATTTTAACTTGTATTATTCAAAATATACTAAATGCCCCGTATAAAGTTAGTTTAGAGCGTGGTAGGGTGGCGTCCCTCGTAACTGACATGCCACTGATTAAAACTTTTCAAATACGGTCACATTTGTGACAACTTGATAATATTTTGACCTTTCTAATAATATATAATAAAACTCCGAGCCAAGTTTAGGTGTCACGGCGAACGGGCAGCCGGCGGCTGAGGCCCCGTTTAGATCGGTAATATGTAGACGCGTTTAGCAATCTTTAGTGGATATTTCACAGCGAAAACCCAACTTTTTCTTCCAGTATATCATATATTTTAACCTTGAAAAAACTTTTCTACTGATAATACTCTCCGCTTCGTGGTGAAGTGGTATCGCGTTGGGCTGCCACGAATAAGTTCGCTGTTTTGATTCCCGATTTGAATTATTTAAATATGTTTTTCAGATAAAATTGTTTCATGTTTTGAGCGGGTGGTGGCCCAGTGGGTAGCGTCGCGGAGTCCAGAGATCGTCGGTTCGAATCCCCACTTCGACACGACTCGATTCCTATTTTCAAGCACAAGCCGCTTAGGCTTTATTGAAAATATTATTTACAAATTGAAATGGGTGCAAATATCATAAGATTGCATAAATTTCTTTTTGACTATTAAAAAAATAAAAATAAAATTGTGATACCTTGGACTGGCTCTGAAGCGTAGGACTGATCATCTTACCGCTAAGTAATATACACTGCACGTGGTGTCTCAGTGCAGTGCCCTGTGCCCCATAAGTTGCGGATAAGGGAAAGAGGTAGTAAGTGTAAACTCTGAGAAAAATGTATGTACATGTTTTCATTCATTTTTCATTACAAATTGTTGACCAAATTAATATTTCCCATTTAAACTGACCCGAACTGAGAGAATTTGTGTACTTTATCTGTCAGTTATTGCGTACATTACGCAAGTTTTGTTAAATGGTAGGCACTCCATTTTGTAACCCCATTTTCTGACGCCATTTTGTGACGCCTTCTGCCTGTTAATTTTGTACTTCTTATCGGAGGAGGAAATTAAACGAGTGACTATTTGTGTAAACTGTTGTTCCGCATACAAAAGATGTGTCAAATAAGAACTCGCTCCATTCTAAGAAAACGGTGGTACCTGCTTCATCTGCTGATCAGACCATTCAATATAAATATTATGTTTGCATGGAGTAGGTTGCATTAATTGGACTTCCGGGGATAATGTTAGAGAATATAGAAGATAATACTTGATCTTTGACAATAGGGTTGTTCCCGATAGCATGAATATCCTTGAAAACGTTTTAAATATTTCAAGTTTATTTTTACAATTCCAACGATATAAAACACAATGATCAAAAATATTGTTTTCATTTATAAATTTATGTTTTAAAAACACGAAATTACGACTGAATTTTAACGCCCGTTATTGGCTAATGACGTCATACCCGTCCATTATAAAAGGCGGGAAATTCATTACGAAGTGAGCGCTCATATTGTTGTGACGTCACACCACATGCGCGCCAAATGGAGGATTTTGCGAGCGACTTGAAAAAGCGCTATTTCAAACCGCGCTAGAAAATTCATGACATCGTAAAAAAAAATTTAAAATTCCCTTGATATTGTTATTTTTCAATCAATTTTTTTAAATAAAAAACAGAAAATCGGAAAGAACCCAATTATTATCCTATATTTACTTAATTAGCCGACAAAGGAATATAATTTAATTTTAAGAGTGAACGAAAAATGGAAAACTGATGATTTTGTACATAATGGCTTCATTTAAATGAATTTAAAATTGCTTCATTTCATTTAAAAGCTTCACTTGTTTCCTGCTTTCTTACACAGTTATTTCCGACTATTTGAAAGCAGTCCCAAAACTGAAACATTTGAGTATATCATAAGAACTCAAATGTTTCTTTTTATATATAAAAAAAATATATATTAAAAAAAAAAAAAACAATTTAACTCTAGTAATGATAATCCCCTGAAAAAAAATAGATTAATAATATTAAGCTGTGTCAAATATGATAGTGGATGTGGGTAAACATAAAGATAAACAAAATTATTCAACCAAACGGATAATCATTTTGAATTCACAATTTTTCATTTAATTCAAAACACACATGGATCCATTGTATGTAAATAACTGAAAAATTATCCCTCGGCATGGGTCACCCCAGTGAGAGCAATTCTATTTTTTGAACTGTTTTATTTTATTTTTAGTTAATAAATTAATAAATGAAATGAACAGATAAAATAAATAAATTAAATTAAATAAATATTAATATTATTATTATTATTATTATGGATAATTTATATAGCGCCGTTTTCGTATAAATATACCTCAAGGGCGCTTTAAATATTGAATTTAAAGGCTCGGAAAATTTAATGTGAGTGAAAACTCAATTTCTGAGTAGAAAATACCATTATAAAAATTAATCAAAAGATTTTGAGAACATATAGGTCTTAAGTTTCTTTCGAAACATCACTTCACTCTCACAGTTGCGCACTTCTGGTGGGAGAGCATTCCAAGCCACAGGGCCCGCAACCGCAAAAGCGCGCTCTCCAAACTTTGTGCGCTGATTACGGATCGGTACTAAAACCCTGCCTATAGCTGTAGATGTAGCTGATCGAAGTGTGAGACGTCTTTCAGCTAGTTCATCTGGAATGCAAAGCTCTTTTAAATACTCTGGAGCGGCATCATGCATGGCTTTGTACATTAGCCAACAGAGTTTGTATTCTACCCTTTGTGGAAAGCGCAGCCAGTGCAGTTTCTTTAGCAGTGGAGTGATGTGGTCGAACTTAGAAATTCCGAAGATAAGTCTAGCTGCAGCGTTCAATACTGATTGCAGGCGAGTCATTTTATTCATCGGTAGTCCGGCGTATATGCCGTTACAATAATCGACTCGAGACACTACAAACGCGTTTATTAATTGACGGGTGGCGTCAACCGGCAGATTTTGGCGTATGCTTTTAATCTGTCTCAGTTGGTAAAAACATGAACTTATCGTTCTACTGATTTGTACATCAAGAGAAAGGTCAGAATTCAGAAATACGCCCAATAGTTTAACAGCGGGTGAGGCAGTACTCCGTGTGTCGGGTAGACCCGCATTTTTATTTAAACTTTGTCGTTTGGCTGAGGCCATCCATAGATGTTCTGTTTTGGACGGGTTCAACGTAAGTCTATTTTCAGCCATCCAAATTCCAATTCTCTCAATGCACTTATCAATCAACATAACAAGGTCATCCTTCTCACCTGGTGTACAATAAAAATAAATTTGTGTATCGTCCGCATAGCAGTGCGACCACAGTCCACATGATTTTATAATATATCTTTAGTATAGAGGAGATAGAGAAGTGGTCCGAGTACTGAACCTGAGGCACTCCAGTAGTAACTCGATAGTTAGGTGAGGTTCCATTTTGGTACACTACTGCGTATTCCCTCTCTCTTGGAGGTATGAACTGAACCAGGCATGTGCTTGATCACTAATACCATAAGTTTTCTCCAAGCGTTCAAGCAAAATACCGTGGTCTACAGTGTCAAATGCAGCACTCATGTCTAAGAGAGCTATCAATATCAAGTTACCAGAGTCAACAGCCGTTATTATGTCCGACAGTACTCTTATCACTCCTGTCTCCGTAGAATGAAAACGTCGGTATGCAGATTGCCCTACCGAAAATAACGAGTTATGCTCGATATAATTAACGAGTCTCCGAGAGACTATTTTTTCTATCATTTTAGATATAAGTGGCAAATTTGAAATAGGACGAAAGTTTGAAAGTGACTCCACATCGAGCTGAGGATTTTTTAACAGAGGTAATATATTGGCTTTTTTTAAATGTTTTGGAACAAAACCGTGTTCCATGGATAAGTTGATCAAATCTGTTAGGAATGGAGCTAAAGCATTAATGCACTTTTTTAGAAGCCATGTTGGTATAGGGTCTAATAAACATTGTTTATTAGGTAGTGCGGCAGCAATCTTCTTGATTTCATCTATAGACGTAGGTTCAAATTTACCAAAACTTTGCGTAGCGCCACCGGAAATTTCCGGTTTCGCCGCCATACAAGTTGCTTGTCTAATTTTTTCAACTTTCTCAGTGAAAAAGACAGCAAAGTCAGCGGCAGTGGCGCTAGTAGTAGTTACTTCCGATATAATATTTCCACTGACAGATCGCAAGCTTTGCCAAAGCTGTTTTGGATCATTTCTCTGTTCAGTGATTTTTGTACACCAGAAGTAGAGATTTAGTGTTTTTAACTAAAATTCTGTATGAAGCTTGTGCATCAAGCCATATTGTTCGGTCTGAAGTTGATCGTGTATTTCTATATTTACGTTCAAGACGCCTAAGCTGTTTTTATGCTGTCGACAATTGTCATCAAACCATGCATCAGATTTCCTTTTTCGAATTATTTTCGTGGCAAGTGGTGCATGCTTATCTATGAGGTTAGAAAGTACATTATTGTACAGTTCAATCAATTGATCAACATTTTTTGAACTACGATCAACATCCGGCCCGATTAAAGATGTTGAAATTTCAGAAATAAAGTTTTCAACATTTAACTGCCTCCATGGTCGAGAGGTGTAAGATTTATATATCGGAGTGGGTTTCCCAATATTGATCTTACAATGCACTAATCTGTGATCCGAAAGTCCGACGTCCTTGACATCAGCTGTGATTTCCTGATCACACTTCCGTCGTATTATGACGTCCAGGATGCCTCCTGCATCGTGTGTTGGATATGTTACTTCTCCCAAAGTGTGTTTTTGAAATTTTGTGTTTTTTGTTGAGAGTAAAAATTTGTACGAGGACGATAAAAACCCAGAAGGGTGTTTACAAAATGTAAAATAACAGACTTCAGCTGGTCTAAAAAAAACCATACTTTTTGGCTTACCCTTAGGTTATTTATATTAAACAAATATATAAAAATCAAATGATTGATCAATTTCAAGCTTTAGTGCAAGTCCCAAGCTTTAAATAAATTGAAATAAATGCATATTTTTAACATTTACGGTATCCACAAAATGTCTTATTGCCGGGACACAAGTCAATTTGTGTTTTATTTTCTAGTTTCACGGCTTCCTAAATGCCAACAGTCAGCAATGAAGTTACGAAGAGAGGGGTAGTATAAGAAATTACCTATAACCTACAACATCCCCATTCTTAAAGGAGACGCATTTAACTATCACTAACCGGAACAGGGAAATCCTAGACTAAAACGTAATCAGAAAACCCTATAGATGCCTACTAAGAAAATTCGCACTTAAATTGCAACTGGCATTGTAAGGTTTAATTTCATATTACGCAATGTGTTTTTAATTATTCGCAATTTTTTTTAAAATACTCTTTTATGTATTGTAGAAGACGGTAAAATCATTTCAGAAATACAATAATCTACTTGCGATTGTATCACATTATTTATTTTATTTGTATTCATAAAATGGTGATTTGTTGGTAATTTGTTTACAAAATGTAGAGCGGACGCGCGAAGGGAATACATTTTTACGACTTAGCCATTTTTAAAACTATTTGCTCCTAAATTAAACCAAATATATTGGTTTCTAGTTTAAAACCTACGTGATTTTTTCCCCTCCGAACAGCGCAAATTTAGCCTCTCAAAATTCGTCCACCTACACATGTGGTGTAAACATGCATTATTTTTGAAGGTGCGTTTATCGTGTTGTCATTATTCTACCAATTCACTGACTCGGTGTCCAATTATTGTTATTCGGAAAGTAGGAAACTCAGTCAAAGTGGGCACCATGTGTCCTGCTAGCTTCCGGCGCACGTGACCTGCCGCGGGCCACTTCCGCCCGCCATCTTGTCGACCGCGGGGACCAAGATGGCGCTTAACCCGCCAAGATACTCTAATGGCAGTTGCAAACAGTCGTTAAAATATATATCTAATAGAAATATATCATAATGTGAAGTTGAACAATAAAGCTTGAAGATGTTTTACGTACATTTGTTTTAATAATAGCCCCTTGCCAGTAATAACACACGAGCTTATGGTCGTTTACATGATAAATATTCATACTATTTTCATTGTTTTATTAAAATAATCTTCAGTCGCCAATTTATAATGTTAATTTATTTTTCTTCCTATCCAGAAACGTGAAGTTGCGTATCTACCTATATTAGGCCAATAGTTACCTACAGATCTGTGTCATGGACGCTTAAAGAGCAGCAAAATACATTCGTTTTGAAAATACACAGTGTTGAGAATGATTCTTGGACCAATTCTTGGCGTAGCAGCGGGAACGTGCAGGCAAGACCAATCAAGAGATACGTTTCATGAGCAGTTTTTAGCAGGGATTTACTATTTTACATTAGTATATAAATTGAGGCATATTGAGGCATATAGAAACAAAGGCGGCAGTGTCCACCTGCAGTCGAAAATAAGTTAAATATGCAGTTTTTTTTGGAAAGTTACACATTTTCTCCATAGAATATTTGTTTGTCAAAAAAACGGCATTAATCCATTTAATTTTAGATTTAAAGTTTTGTAACAAAACGGCAGTGTCCAATACAAAAATGGAGGAATGGCAGAACTAAACAAACGTTTTTTAGTGATTGGTAACGCCACGCACTTATATAGTTTAATTAACACACACACACTTTATTATATTTAATTCCCGCGCACCTCCCGCTACCTCGATCCCGTCCACGCCTTCCTCATTCCGCGCCAGTAGTGATTTGTTCCTCACCGCATACCGCCGCGCAAACTATCCCTATCGGCAATTTGTCTTAAAAAAAAATTATTATTGATCATCAGCCAGAAAGTGCATCAGTGTTCCCGTTGTTGTGCGCCCGCTGGAAGAAGAGCAACCACCTATCAAAGGTAGGACACTTCACTATCTGGACGCGAATCCTCGAACCTCACCTGGGATCTAAGCCATCCTCAAATCCTCCAGTGATTACCAACAATTTAAGATTGTGGACACTGTCGCCTTTGTTTCCATATGCCTCAATTATACTATTAGATAATATTTTAACTTGTGTGTAGATATTATAATAAATTGTATTTCAAAAATGATGTTTTAGAGGTATTTTTTTGAAGGCTACTTCAATGTTTTTTTTCTCTTCATTTAAATGATAAACCTATAAAATTAAAGTGTAAAGCTAAATACAATATAAACCATTATTTTGAATGTGTACAAATACTTAAAAACCAATACTGTAATACACATAATATGATGGGATTGCATTGACGATTGATCAATATAGACACCTCAGCAGAAATAGAGAAGCTGTGAGAAAAATAATATATCTAGGCTTTACATGTAGGTATGTATACATATAATAAATTATGTAATATATTGTATCTAGTGAATTCATTGAATTTACCCTAGATAATCCGCATTCGTTTCCTGAGCTTTTCTGCCACAGTTTTTAGATGTCAATAACAGCAAAATAAAAATATATTTTTTTATTTTTATTGTGTACGGAAAATGCCTGTAATAATGGCTGGGGTCAATATGAAATATTATTTATTTAAAAGCGATTTTCACATTTTCAAAATCATATGTTAGACTGGCGCTGAAGCGTAAGACTGATCATCTAACCTTCATGTAACAAATTATTGCCTTACTCGCTGTACCAATCCGGTGTCCCGTGCACGATTAATTACGGAATCTTACATATATCACGAATTTTTCTTTGCATTTATTTCACTTAATACATGGCACAGTAAATCACTCGCGGTTGTTAAGTCCGCTTAATGCTACCTAAGGAAGGCATTAAATGGTCTTATTAAGAATAAACTCCGGTCGTTCCCTCACCCTACATTACCCTGGACCGGCCTTACGACCACGTGACTTGTAGGAGGTCATTTGAAGGTCTAAGGTCGGTTTAAAATGAGCCATGAATTTTTCGTCTTTGGTCAAAGACTACTACTACTTTCCCTTATCCGCACCCAATGGTGCAGTGAATCGTGATAATTTTAAGTTACATGAAGGCAAGGTTATGAGTCTTACGCTTCAGGGCAAGTCCAAGATATAACATATCAATTTTTTTAAATATGAAAATTACATTTCTTTTTTTTTTTTCTTTTTTTTTTTTTTAATAAAAGAAATATTTGAGTTCTTATGATATACTCAAATATTTCAATTTTGGGCTGCTTTCAAATAGTCAGAAATAACCGTGCCAGAAAGCAGGAAACAAGTTGTGCTGGAGTGGGATTCGAACCTAGAGATTCTAATCCGGAATCCCCGAATCTACCACTAGACCACAACTCGGTTCAATTATAAAAGTACTTCATATTGACCCCATCGGGAATCGAACCCGCCACCTCATGTAAGCCGACACAACGCGCTACCGCTAAAACAGTTTTTTTTTTTTTAATTTTGCATTAAGAATCGCGTTTAAAAAAAAAATTAAAAAGGGTAGCTATCGTTTACTTTTATTATTTGAAAGTGATCTGTTCATTATTTACGTCGTACTTTCGTAATAAATAACGTCAATGTGTAAGTTTTTTGACCAATGTTTGATAATTTCTTTTTTTATGCATTTTACATAAGTTTTTGCCTATATCAAAAAGGTCTTACATTTTTGTCGTGAAGGTAACAACATTTTCAACATTAAATTCTGAACACCACTAAGATTCCTCACTGTAAATAATCAAAATAACTAGCTCACTATCCAGAAGGATTAGTCATAGGGGATAGTACGCCACAACCTCTTTTCGAGAACCCACGTATTTCTATTTTCGTTGACTCTTTAAGTACGCGTAAACCTCCATGAAAAAAAATTTGTCATTTTTAAAATTCAACCATGAATAAATTTTCGCCCAATTTTTCGCAGGCTTCGAAATTGGATAAAGTTTGTGTAAGTTACAAAACGTAAAGTGTAGGGGTGTGAGCTGTGGGTGTGGAGTACAATGTATCCAGGGTTATCAAACGTCAGGATTCACCATAACTTGTCAGGATTAGAGAAAAAATCCTCCTTTGACACATTCTTCATGTTCAGAATTTTGATACCCAAATATGCTTGCTTCGCTTTTTTAAATATATATATTTTTTTAGATTAGTCTGCGTGTTTTCTTATGAAATAGTTTGAACTACATAATATATGTATGTGATATTTTTTTCAAGATTTGTAAATCCGTAATATCATTACGAAAACATCTAAATTTCTACCGGTCGAAGGTAACGGTCTCCCGAGCTATAGGCACAGGTTAGAGATCCATAGAGCCACAGACCGATGAGAAATTAACAATATACGGGAGTTTTCCCTGCCGAAGGCTAGCATGACTCCTGTCAAACATCGGACTCTCTCCCTCTCATATGGGGAAAAGTGCGAGAGGAAGAAGGACAAACGCCCTTAGGTGAATAATACATAGGTCGATATGTACATTGCATCAGCTTTAGGTGAGTGAAAATTCACATTTAGGCTTGCTATGCATTCAAATAGCCCGGTTCCGCACTAGATTCAGCCAGAGGATGATTTGTAAACCCCAGCGAAGTCCAAACACTAAGTTTGGCGATCGTGCTTTTGCAGCGGCTTGCCCATCTGCCTGGAATCGACTGCCTTTAAACTCACGCACCATTCAGAGCCCTAGTCGATTTCGGTTTCAATTAAAAACGCATATCTTTAAAATCTCACACACAAATTCCCAGAATGCGTAATTGCCCTAGTCTGCTAAAGTTACGGGTAATATAGTCTGCTAGGAGCTTAGGTAAAACAGTATCTTGAATTGTTAAGCGCTCTTTAGGTGATTGATCACAAAAATGGCGCTAAAGTTAGCCGATTATAACAGTGAAATGTCACTACTTGTATTGGAAAATCGGAAGATTTGTCAGGAAATGAAATTTGGCGTGTGGCAACCCTGGGTAGGTGGGTGGGTCTCCTTAAGATCTGATAAAGTTAAGTGTATCAATCAAGGTGTCCATTGTATTTGACTTTGGAGGTGAGGGTAACTTGAGCAGATTTATAATCCTGGGAAGAACTTAGGGGAAATTTTCGTTTCTTACTTTACTCGTTCTCAAATAAGACCCTTATCTACTCCGCTGACTTAACCCGCTCGTAACAGGGATGCAGCCCTTTATTATTTGTAAATAGTAACACAGTATATGAATATAGAAAAAAAAGTTGTCATCTCGTTTATTTATTAATAGAACTTAACAGCATAAAAGATAAAGGGCAATATAAGTCGAAAACAGAGATTCATACAAATATCGTAATGAATTAAACAGATTAGGGTTAAAATACAAGTTTATATAGTACATAGGTACACGTATTTAAAAAAAAACTTTGTGTGAGAGAGAGGTAAAGGGTGTGTTTATCTTCCGTAAAAGCTAAGAGTCAGCATCACTAGGTGTGGATAACGGAAAGAAGTAATAGTTGTTGATACTTGAAAGAAAACAGTATTTAGAGGCAGGGACTTAAAAGATTCGGTGTGTTGAAATTCCTAACAGGTAGTTAATGAAGGGTTAAATTCGCTTGGCGTGAAAAGTGGATTGACGTTACCAAAGGACCATAGGGATTCATTTGTCCTCCATTTCATCCCTTATTTCCTCCTGCAAATACGCATTATTCACTACAGTTTTATACAACGGCGTTATTCTATAGAAACAGTTGTTTAAAATTCTCACCGATAAATTTGATCTATTTATTAATACTTACCACTTCAACAGGCCAGAAGGCCCAATTGAAGAAGGAAACAATATTACGACTATTTATAAAGTGAAACACTACAATTTTAACCGGGGCGTAATCTAGGGACTAATGTTCAGAACTGCGGATCAGAATATTTGGGCCGAATCTCACTTTAATCTAATTTATTTCCTTCTTTCTGTACACCTAAAATTGAAATATTCAGATGTATTTATCAGAAGAACTCAAACGTTTATTTTTTAAAACTCTATGTTTCTTTTGCGAGGGATAGAAATAATATCCTTTGGGAAAAGGAAGTTCTAATGGTGCCTCTTGTGCACCCAGGGTAAGTGCATTACTGGAATTGCATTACTAATGATGTCTGTGAATATATTATACATGACAATGCATTCCTTGTTGGTGGTAGAACAGATTAGTGCATACTATAATATGTTTATAACTTATAACCGTGCGTACTTTATATGGGACAAAACTGCATAGTTTCTTGTTCAGAAAACTGTACAGTCTGTCAAATGACACGCTAAATATGTATATTTTTTAAGCGCGATAGTAGGTTATTATCGTATGTTTGCACACAGGAAATTGTTGATATAGCTAATGATTTTAAAATGTTACTTGTTTCTAACGTTTTATAAAGCATTCAATATATCAAAATCTAATAATTAGATTTTGATATATTGAATGCTGAGTAGTGAAACAGTAATAATTATTACTTATTTAAATAAATATTTTTTACTTCCTAAAATTCCTTACCAGGCTGCACATTATAGCAGGCAGCTATAATTATACAACTTCTCAATTTGAAATAAATAATAATTAACCTTAAGTACGTAGTTTTCTTTTTTCCCCTTAAAAAACTACTTTTGAAAACATTATCATAATTCATCTTGTCCCTTTAAAACATTTCCAAAATGCATCATGTCCATAAAACAGTTACAAAAGTCATCATGTCCATCACATATCTTTTAATAATTAAAAAACTATGTATCATATTTTTAAAAGGTTGTGTTTATAGTTACATTATAATTTAATAAGATATTTTTAAATACATTTTTTCAAATACAGAGGTTCGTGTACGTTTTTGTGATTATATCAAAACAAAGAAAAATGGACAAGATGAATTTTAGAAATGGGCGACTCAATCAAACGTTTACATAAAAAACACTAACTGTCAGTTGCTCGATCACAGATCACTATCGACGCGGTAATAAGCGACGTGATAACGATTTCTTACCATGGATGTTTAACGTTTTCGCGATCACAATGGAACACGCGTTAAAAGTTATCGATCGGGATTATTAAACGAGCGCATCATGTCGCGAGCCATTTCCCGAGATATATCTTCTTCGCACATATCTTCATTCAATCTTTCTCGAGTGCCGTATTTCATTTAGCCGACGTTCGGCAAGCCAAATATTGAGAAAAGCAGTCGACATAATAAACAATCCGACACGCGCAATGATTTGACGTTTGACATTTGGCCGCGATATCGCGTGCGAGCACCGAGCCGAGCATTGCCATTGAGGCAACGCTCGACAATGCTCGGCAATGGCGAACGTGGTATGAACGTATGTTCATTTACAATGAAAGCCCCACCCTTTCCCTAGACTGCTTTAAAAGACTATTGAGTCTTTTTTCAGTCCAGCCAAATCTACCGATTTTTTCAACAAGCTAAACCGCGATTTTAAGATTGTTAGTGTGATAAAAATACGGATGAATTTACGATTATGTACGCGAACAAATGCTTTCATCGTACCCCTACCACCGTCTCGGCTTATGTATTATAATTGTCATTGTTTCCATCACCCAAACCAACCAGAGTCGGCCCAAATTAACAGTGGTAGGGTTGTTAGTTTCTACCCCGATCATTATTTATTAATAATTACAACCACCCGTGTAGAGACCGGTATCCCGCCTCGCTAGGCCCCCCATCCCAGACATCCACCCGTGCATCCGCGGTCAGGGTCTCAATGGAGGGGGGATTAGGGAAAGAGAGGAGGGGAAAACGTATGTTCATTGTGATCGGTCAAATGGTTAGCGTTAGCACGTGGTTAGCACGTTTTTAACTACGTTGATCTGTGATTGAGCTCCTGGTCAGCCAAACGTCGAGCTGACCATTCAATATTCCGTACAGTTTTCGCCTTATACGGGACAGTTTGCAAACTGTACAGTTATCTGTCCCGTAATAAAGTACGCTTAACGCGCTTAACACTACGCAACGAGGCTTCTAACATAAAATTTAAAGTTTAAAAAAAAATCCGTTCAAAATACCCGGGTACAGTTTGGTTTTTGTTTAGCATACCTTTGCACTAGAGTAGAGTTAGAGTAACCGAGGCCAGTTCCGTCCAGGCCATTAACAAAATCCTTTTTAAGGTGTTCCCCTAAAAATGTCTGAGGTCCACATGAGTAATGTGGGCCGCGGTTAACCCGGCCGAATGTAGACATTTAGAAATGAGTAAACAAATTTCACCTGAAATCCTTTCCTAACCATTCCTGCCTATACTAGTAGCGGGCTGTGGAAGATAGGCGGTACTGCAGAACACAGTAAAACGCATTAAAAATATTACTATGGCTCAAATATTTTCAGGGCCCTCAGTAAACAGATAGTGCTTTTCAGGGTTGTTAAGAGCATACTCCACCACGTGACTTGCGGCCGCTTCCCATACAAACGTATTCCTCGATTTTCTCCCTGGAATTTAACGATAGAGCAATAATTTTAGATATCGACCAGATCCCTACATCATTCACATCATGTCAAATTATTGTCGGGGAAATTAATTAATTATTTGATTAATATTAATAATGTAGACATTTTAAATTTCTTAGGTAATTAAGTGCTAAGGACATTAAATTTAAATTGAATAAAGAAATTATTAATACTAGCAGATAATAGTCGGCGAAGCCGATGCTAGCCCTGCGGGGCTTTTCGGCGCTTCCGCGCCTCGATTTTTGCTTGTTCCACCTTTAGTTGATTGGCTAAAAGTCCCAACCATTAATAAATACATGTATCAATTAATCAATAGTCCCAACAAACAGAAACCTAATTTACGGAGGCCCACAGAGCCGCCCGTAGTAGTAGAATCTGGAAGAACTGATGAAGAAATTTATGTTTTTGCCCCTTGTAAAATCTTTAAAATGATATCCAAAATTAAGATATTATTGTAAAAAACAAACTTTTCGAACTGTCGCAATGTGACAGTCACATAAACATTGCTAATGATTCAGAGTTACCAATGTGCAAAAAATATGGCACGATTGTAAGTAGGTACCTACTCTTAAGAACCGATGGAGATTATTTTTTCCGCAAACATCACCGAGATTTATTTTTTCAGCTGACATCACTGATGTACACTATCATTTTTACGCTAAAAGTATTATACATTATTATTCACTGTGATAGAAAGTAGGAAAAATCAAGTGAGGAAAATATTTGTTTTTAAATGTTGCTTGTCACGGTCTCCGATATGTTATGATTCATTATGTAAACAACGCAAACATAAAACTTTATTCTTCATCCAGAAAACCAGCCGAATAGCCACTTTATGACTTGCACTTTTCTGTAAAATATAAATATATTTTTTAGGAACAGAACGCAGTTGTTTTATAATAATTACTCGATATTACCTATGCCGTGCCCTATGCACTAGATTCGGATAAGGGAAAAGTAAATAAATTATATTAAAATGTCTCAATTTTCATACAGAAATCTAGATTTTAGTAAATAAGTTTATTTATCATTTTCTAGGAAAACGTTATTTACTATGTTTTGAATTTCGGCACATGATTCTGTTTTACTTGTTTCAGAATAAATTTCAGGAACATGTTTTTTATTGAATTCGAAACAGTTAGGAGTTTGTGTATCAAACAATATGGGATACAATATCGGAAACGGATTGCTGACATAACTTCTGAGTATAAAAACAATATAACATTTATAACGTTCGCTATAACAAGATTTATAGCGAACAATATTCATAGTAAACTTCGAGCATGTTTGTACAAATGTTTGTGAACCAATAACATTAGATTTACTTATCTTTCTTGTGCATGTCTCTCGTTGGATTTTAAAACTGGTATAAGTTAAAAATCTAAAGTTAAAGTAAAAGTTTTGCAATAATACTGAAAAGTGAGTTGTTTGAGATCGTGAGTTACTCCTAGCCAGTGGTCAAAATGTATACTCACTGGCTGAAAAAATAAGCCGCCGATATTGGAGGGTATAAGTAAAAGTATAAGTTTAAAAAAAATGGCGGCCATCTAACAGCTGATCGCTCGAGACGCTACGCACAACCTATCAATGTGACATTTGTGTCATAGAAAAAACGAATAAATTTGTGTCATTCCATAGAAATTGTCATTTTTTAGTTTTGGAACGCGATTAACCAGAGAATTTTTAACTCGAGTAAAAAACGATGTCAAACAACCCATTCTGAAGTAACTTGTACTTTTACTCTTACCCACGGATGTTTTTAACTAAAGTTCGTAACTTTTACTTTTAATCAAACAACCGGCCCTTAGAGTGCTAGTACCAAGACTAGAAAAAAAATCGTATGGGTAGGTAAGTAAGAGAGGGGGTGCCCATAAAATTAATGTGGCTAAGTGGGTTTTTTAATTTTTTTAATGTAAGATAATACAATAAAAATTGGCACGCTTATTCCCTTTAATATAATGTGCCTTTTAAATGCTAATAGCTTTCATTTAGCCACCACTTTTAGCTATCCCGAAAAATGAAAAAATGACAAAAATTATAGTTGTTACAATTTTCAAAAATCGCTCTGCGTTCATAACGAATAGTTCGAAGCAAATGTGATAATTTTTTAAAAATATTTCTGACAGTCATCGCATTGTAAGGAATGGTTTGGTATTGTTAATGAAATTCATGGATTATACTCGTAAATACATCCCACCCCTTTTTGCGAATTTTTCAGCATTTTGCGTGAAAGTTACGGTACGTATAAAATAAACCTTATTATGTCTCAGATTTTTCAATAGCAATGATATTATAAAATAAAAATCCCTTTCTGTAAATTAAAAAAAGCCGGTTTAAAAAATGCTACATCAGTCAGAAGCAATCTGTTACCTACACGATCCTTGGTCGGAATATCAAGTATAAAAAACAATATAATGTTTAATTCACCTCTCATTTTATTCATATTTTTATTCGCTGAGTCAAACATGTCCCAGCCCACCTGTATACCTTTTTTGTTGTTTAGAAATTTCATATCAAAATAGTAATGTAAATTTTAATAATATAATATATTTTAAAATTTAAAATAACGGTACTTTTGGTCTTTTACTTATTATATTATCTAATTTGGTAACTCTAAAAGCCAAATAAGTGTCATCTTTAAAATCATGGCTTTTCAGGAGACTCGATTTAGTCATCTTTGCTCCCATTTGCTGCATTTCTTTGACTACAGAAATATTTATAAAAATAATGGACTATGAGCATGATTTTTTCTGTGAACGCAAAAAAAAATAGAACAAAACATCACAAAATTATAGGTGCAATCCGTTTATAAATCGGACGAATAATAAGCGAGATACGATCATTTAATGTTTGAGTTTGGTATGATCCAATCGTACATCAATATTTTACAAAATCCAAAAATTAAAATTGTTAAATTAAATTTTTTAAAATTTTTTTTTTTGAAAAAAAAAAAATCGTACTCTAAGCTAAGGCGCTATCAAAGGGAATATTTTTTATATCTTGGATGAATGTGGTTAAGCTCTATTAATTTAAACTGTAATTATATGAAAACATCCCTCGTGTAAGCCGCGCGGGGTCCTCGGGGCCTAATCTGGGGCCGTGCTGGTCACGGGGGCACCGCAGGCCCCGGGGGCGCTGGCGACCCTCGTCACGGCACTCGGCCGCCGGTCGGCCAGACTCCGGAGCCACGCCTACGTGTAAATATTAAATACCACCAAGTGATCGTACAAGGAACCATTATTTACAAAGGTACTGGGGTTTTGCAATCGAATTATCTATATTATTGCCAAGAATGCACGACAGTCGAGGATAACGAGAATATTTTAAACTTTTATTTTATATTTATTAAATTAAACAACTTTTGTGTTAAGCTACTTTTTTTATTTTTTTAAACACGCTAAACCGGTTCGGAGACACACTACTCCTTCATCAGGGCTTTGTAATAATAATAATTTAAAATTAAGTAATAAGTCGCTAACTAAAAGTGGTTGACCAAGTACTGGGATAAGGGGTGGAGAGGAGAGTGAAGTCGCTTTGTATTTATAAGTGTCTACATCCCAATGCATCGATCATGTGTTTCTCCCCCGACTTCACTCCCCTCTCCACCCCTTTATCCCAGTACCTGATCAACCACTTCAACATTTTTTAGTTAGCGACTTATTACTTAATTTTAACTAACTAACTCACCATCATGCCATTTCTCCGAAGAGGTAGGCAGAGAGGATAGAACGCCACACCACTCTGTCCTGGCATACTTCTCTTGCTTCCTCCACATTCATACATCTTCTCATGCACGCACGTCGATTATTCCGACTTCTTACATGCCCACTTTCAAAGCACTTGTTTTACTTGGTCATGCCATGTCTTTCTCGGCCTTCCTCGACTTCTACATCCAGGCACACGCGCATCATATATTTTAAATTATTATTATACAAAGCCCTGATGAAGGAGTAGTGTCTCCGAAACCGGTTGGCGTGTTAAAAAATAAAAAAGTAGTTTAAAACAAAAGTTGTTTAATTTCATTTCATTTTATAGTAAGTTCAAGTAAATATTATGCAATCAAAGTTCGTACACTTTCACGGTCTTCAGAACACAGATATTGCTTATCTGGGTTATCAAGCCGTGTTACTACTACTACTACTACTTTCCCTTATTCGCACCCATAGGGCACTGCATCGGTACACCAAGTGCAGTGTATATTTGATTATTTTATTACATGAAGGTAAGATGATTAGTACCAGCTGTGTTACTAGGTCATTAAAATACTCGTGGAATGTAAGCGTTGCGTTTGCGTTGTTTATTTATTTATTTATATTTTAATGTTGTGCACACAGTGCTATGTTTGGTACAATGAACTAAGAATTTTCAATTTGAGGTAATATATACAACATAATACCAATTACGTGGACAACACAATGTACAGGACAAATTTCTGAAGACGTGAAGTGAACAAACAATAGTAGACAAAAGTGGTTATGTTATGTCGTGTGTTTTTTATTTTTATTTTTTATTTTTAGTGTTCTTTATTAAGAAAATAAAACATAACATTAGAAAAACAAAAAATAATGCCGTCCCGATAAACCGCAATTTTGCCGTTTGTCATTAGCAAAAAAATAAAATTTATCATAGAAATACAACAAAAATAAAAAAGTTCACAAAATATACATAAAAGGAATAGAGATAATGCAAATGGTGAATCAAATTAATATAAATTATGGTACATTCAATATAAAAAAAGTTCTATCTTCCAACCAAACCCTTAGAATAGAAATAATTTTATTTGCATTATTGCACGATTTAAGCTCATAGGGCAACATATTAAATTTTTTTGGGAATTAAAGTATTCTAGAGTTCTCTGCCCCGTACTTATTTTTTGTTTTTGGCACAATTTAATCCCTCCATGGATGTGAATCTAGTTGTATATGTGTGGTATAATTTTATTTTTATATGTGTTATCAGACATATTTTGACAAATGATTCTATTCCACAGTAATCCCTTCACAGTTAATACTTTTAAATATTTAAACATTGTTGGAACATTATGTCTTTGACTAAATATATATTTGGTGGTACAATTAATTTGGCAAGGGCATTTTGAACGTTTTGAACATGTTTGACGTTAGTTGCACATGTGTGCCCCCAAGCAGTGATGCCATATCTTATAACTGATTCCCCGAGAGACAAGTATATCAATTTTTAAAGTAGGTAGAGGAACCAAAAATTTTTAATTTAAATATTTGTCCAACAACAGATCTTAAACGTTTACAAGTATTAAGGTTTGGATATTCCATTTAAAGAAGCAGTCAATGGTTATGCCCAAAAATACATATATTCATTAACAATCTCCTATGTTATCACATGAGCAAGTTCTACAGTTATTGGCAACATGAAGGCAGTCAAAAATTATGAGATTTTTATCATAGGCAACATAGCAATTTTAGCGTGTGGCGATCTTATGTGCATTAATTTAGTTTTTTTTTTTTGAATTTATAATGAGTCCCGCATCGTGACACACCAATTCTGCAGATTATTAAAGTCTTGTTGTAACATTTCATTACAATCATGCAGATCCTCATCAGAAATTAACCTAATGCAGTGTCGTCCGCATAGGACGTAATATTATTTTACATGTAAAAAGATGTTCTTTATAAAGGAAACATAAATTATGTATAGAATAGGTCCCAATAACGGATCCTTGCGGGAACCCCAGCATTAACATCTCTTAACTCACTTTTAAAGCCTATCGATATTTAACAGTCATGGAGCGATTAGACAGATAATTCTCAAATAAATGTAATACTGGGCCCCTTATACCTATTATTTTTAAATATTTTAACAATTTGGAGTGATTAATAGTATCAAAAGCCTTAGAAAAATCAATAAACAAGACCAATACATGTTTTCTGTTATTTAACTCATTATTTAATCTGATTGGAAAACTTTTGAAGAAGAGTTTCGGTGCTTTTGCCTTTCTGGAAAACCCATATTGGTTGGGATTCAATAATTTTCAAAATGATGAAGATATTTAGTCAATTTTGAGAATATATATTTTTCAAGGATTTTTTCAACAGCAGGTAGAATACTAATAGGTCTATAGTTACCTATAACCGAGTGGTCTCTCCCCTTTATAAATTGGTCTAATTACACTACATTTTAACTTCTGGGGAATTCTCCCTTGCAGTATTATAGTATTAATCAAATGAGTTACAATAGGTCCCAGCAAGTCTACATGTTTCTTTACATCAGCCATTCGAATCAAAATCAGCACCAGGTGCTTTAGAATTTTTTATATTGTTTTTAATTATATTTAACAATTTCTGATAATTTAGCTTTCGGTAAATAAAAACTTTGGGGAAGTTTTCTACAGGCTCTGGTCCTGCAATTTTTTCATTACAAATGTGAATCATTTGGGATACATTTTCAGAGAAGTATTTAACAAAATCATTAGAAACATTTACAATACAATTATCTTTGTTGTTTTCCAAAGTATCTTTTTATAACTTCATCGCAATTGGTTTTAGATTTTCTCTGCCAAAAAATTTGTTACATTCCTCCCATGTTTTCTTAATGTCTTAAAGCAGTTTTTTAAATTTGCTCATTGTAAAAAGTAATTTTGGATTTCGTTAATTTTTTTGTTCAAATTATTACGTAATTTTTTTGTATTCATTTTTTAAAAAAATATTGCCAGGTGTACCTTTCCATCGCCTATATAAGATATCTCTTTGTTTTATTTTCCTGTAAAATCTCGTCATTCATGGCCAATATTTAACAGCGTTGGGTCTTTTTTTATATTTTATTAGAGATTGGAACTAAAACAAATCTTTATACAATTTTTCAAAAATATCACAAAAAATAAGTATTACTACAATATTTCACAATCATGAAACATTGAGGAAGGGCATTCCAAACACATTTTACTGATTTTATTATCTAAGCGTTTTTGAGATAGAGCATAATATGGGTTTTTTAGAATCTATATATTAAATGCTGTCATTATTACTAAAAATCGAATTGGAAGCTAATGGCTGTCGTGTAATGATCTGCTATAAGGATAATCACATACACAAGAGCGTATATTAGTGGTTCTCTTACTTTGATTCAGGACTATCTTTTCTCTATAGCTGTGTACCTTACAGTAAATATGGTCTATGCATGATTTTAGTTTACAACATTCCCAACAACAGCCTCCCTAGTTTACGTCAGAGATACATTTTACCAAAAAATTATTAGTAAGAATATTCTCATACGAGATGGTAATCGGGTCTCTTCGTTTAATAAATTCAAATTAATGTCCCCCAAAAATAGAATATTATCATTTATATTAATAGTTTCTTCAAAAAATGATGAAATTTCTGTTAAAAAACCCTGTTTACTGAGGTTAGGTGATCTATATATGGCAAGGATATTGGAATATTTATTTATTTGGTAACGTTAAGGTTCCAAATACATTCTCGAAATAAGTGGATTGCAATACTCTTTGAGTTAAACTTAAACTTATTACTAATATATAACATTATTCCGCCCCCCAATTTATTATTTCTGCAGAAATGAAATGCATTATAAGTCCTGTATATTAATAATAACAGATTTCATGTACCTTAATTGCCGTTTCACACAGAGCATTAAGACATCAACATACTGCAAGCAAATTTTTAAAATATACATTGAAAATATCCCCATATTTACATAATTAACGAATATTTAGTTGAAACGCAAACAATATTATTTCCATTAGATTTGTAAAACCTTATTTTTTATGTCAATAAAAATCTTCTAAATTATTAACTCTTATAAAGTCTATATCGCTCTCGTAATCAATAAATTCAATCACTCATGGCACTATATATCCATAAATCCCAAAACCTATCATAATGAATACATGTACAATAAAATTAGAAGGTATGTATGATGGTATAGAAATTATCTTTAGTAGCATTAATATTACACTATAATTAATCAATTAAGCAGCTGTGTACATAGATAATAATTAGAAAAAGTACAAATTCATGGAACAGATGATGACAGTTTAATACAAATAATATGTCAGGTAGAAGTTTTAAAGCAGCTATAACTATAATATGAGGATAATATACTTGCACAGTTTAATCGCTTCGTTCAATTATCAAATATAAAAACATATGTATGTGCGGGATTCATAGTGAATATTTGATGATAGAGTCCATACATGTCAACGTAATATGTCATCGTGTGAAACGAAAATGCTACATAAGGCACAACCAAATAAAAACAATAAAAACTAGCAATATATACTCAAATCTATACACATTTCCTTTGTACATACATAAAAAAAGGTTGAGCGTTCAATTTTGTAACTGTAGTTATTTTAAACATTAATAAGGTTGATTTCTTAAACTGCATGTAGAACATAACATTGAGAGCTTCTGCATTTAAAACACATAGAGCATTCCATTTCCTCAGGTATGTTAATACAAACGAAATCAATATTATCATAGGTAAATTTGATATTAAAATATAGATAAAGCATTTTTATTACAAACAAACTTAATACGGAGATAAAGTGATTCAATATTCATATTTTGTTCTGCAATATGAAGCATTTTTAGCAAAAAATTTACATTGTTTTTATCTTTCGCCCTATGGTCAGTAGGAAATGTCAGGCTTGTACCTACTCATTATATATAGTACAATTTTTGCACTTCGGAGCATTTTGTTTGTTGTTACAATCTTTGAGGTCAGTGACCACCACTACAATAGGTGCAGCTTATATCTTCTGTGTTCTTCTGAGACAAACGTCCAGCACTATGTCCCCAACGTAGGCAATGGAAGCACTGGATGTAAATATATCGGCATCTTCAACAGGAATTTTTGTTTGATAACCAATATTAATCTTGCCTTTTCCTTAACATTGCGTATTCGAATAGCAAAGCGTCAACTTCCAGAATGTAGTTTGAGGGATTCTTTAAAATTTATTAATTATGACTTTCTTAACCCGAATTAAATATCTTCTACGGGTTGATCTTTGGCTTAGAAGAGCACTGATTTCAAGGTTTTGCCCAACAATATCATCCAGGAAATCACCCTGGTCATATTCATTATAAATACCTCTCAGAATCATTGTAGGCTTCTTCTTTTTAGTTCATCAACCTTTAAATCCTTGAATTCATTTTCAATACAATTTTTCAATTATTGCGGTATTTATTATTATATAGTGTATGTTGTGTTGTGGTATGTGTGTGGAGTGTGGTGTACGTGTTGGGAAATCTGAATATTTAAACGCAGGAGACGATAAGTATAGAGAAAAAGAATACCGCCGTCCTGGCAGACCGTCGATGACCATCCTAAACAAATTAATAATCAAAACGTTGTTATTATAACAACTCAACAATGCCTTTAATAAAGTAAAAAGAAGAGCTCACCTTTAAAAACAAACAAATGAAAATAATTGGACTGAAAGAGAGTTTACACAAATAAAAGCATAAAAATATTGAATTTTCTCCTCCTTGATAAACTTCCTAATACCTCACGTAAGTCCTGAAAAAGTTTGCTTGTAATTTTAAAATAGCCAAAGCATGTTCCTTCTCGGGAATGTTTTTAGAATTGAATGTGCTGAGAGGAAAGTTTTTGCAGAGTTTCCTTTGTCCTAGGACCTAGCATTAGGACGAACTTTGCTTAAGTGGATGTGGAGCAACCCTCTTCCCACTGTCCCGAGGAGTAGCCACTGTGTCTACCTTTGTATTATTTCTCTTTGTAACTTGCCATTCTGCGCTTAGGCAGAGTTTACACAAAAAAAGTAATAATAAAATGTCATAAATTGACAGCTAGCTCTGGTTATTTTAGAAATAGAACTATGAACATATTTTACTTGGTTTTTACAAGCTTAACGCCAGTACCTAGTGCGGAACACTTAAATTTAACCAAATCTACCCACTCGATAATAATAAAGCCTCTCTTACTAGGCAATACGATTGAATATGACAAAAGAGAAATAAACGATTTCTCCGAAAACCGTGGTTTGAAATTTAACTGTAACATATTTAAAATTAGTTTGTTAGCACCGCAAACATTTTTACGCCGTTAAGTATTATCAGGTAATTCTTTTGTCGTTTTGATTAATTTTCCTTTGATAAATGTAAGTGTTCAGGACTGACTAATAAATATTTCGTCAAATGTCAATTTGTCCCTTTGTCCCCTGCAGTGTCCATCTTCAGGGCTGAAGTTTTCAGCCCTGAAGATGGACACTGCAATGTGCTCCGAAACGTCGGCAACACAAAGCCCACAAACACGGCATAATAACCCAGGAAAACACTATCTGTATACAGCAACAGAATCGAACCCCCATCGAACGATAATGCCGGGCCGTGCTCTTGTTATCAAAATCGTTAAAAACCAAGTGAAAAGCAAAACCAACAAGTGCAATTTGGAGTGTCGTGCCAAGAAGAAAATCGTAAGTTCCTTTTTCCGTCACTTTCCTGGATTGGCATTTGTATTAAACGAACATCGCGTATATTGTCTCCCGCATTTCTTCAAAACGTGGTACGAGGAAGCGAGCACCCTGTTTACAGTCCCAGGGCTATCGAAGGAAAATCGAACAGTAAGCGTCATCTACCTCAGTTTATTTTCCCTCCATATTATTACTATTATAGTTCAACCACCCTGGCCAGTACAAATGCCTTGGTTAGTATATTCTCATTGGAAAGAGACACGCGTTGTCTTGAAACCGGAGATTGATTGATAAAAAGTACCTAGAAGCGAATGAGTGAAGAAAGAACGTCTAAAATAAGTTTAAATGCAAGTATGTCTGGATGTAGAAGCCGAGGAAGGCTGGGAAAGACATGGCATGACCAAGTACGACATGTACTTGAAAGTGGACATGTGAAAAGTCGGAATAATCGGCGAATGTGCATGAGAAGATGTAGAGGAAGCAAAGGAAGTATATCATGACAGAGTGGTATTGCGTTCTATTCTCTCTGCCTGATGCTTGATGGTTAGTTATTTAGTTAGTTACCTAGTTAAAAACAAAGCGTTTTATTTAAATAGTTTATTGAATTTACTTTTTGTTTCCCATGCCCGTCATCCGTAAAATACAGTTTTACATGGACACACTCAAAATGCTGTTTATTTTTCCATAAAAAACATATCGCTATGTTTAGAATCTCACTTTATGTTTAAAATTCAAAATATAACGGTTTGCGTGAAAGCTTTAAAATATTAGGTTTATTGAAGCAATCAATTCAGGAAAAATTATCTAATCAGTTTGGTGTAAACTCGCCTAGTTTTTACTTTTACGCGACTTGTCAGTTGAGGAAGATTGTTTGATTTAAGCCCGTTGTATTTTTAGCTCTGCAACTCATTTTACTTCCACATTTCTTTAACGTTTCAAAAGGCTGACAGTTGTTTAAAAATCATTAGGAAATGCCGATACCACTTTATAGGTTTATATTTTAATATCGCTTATAGAACAGCACGTTGGGCTGCCATGCATAAGGTCGCGGGCTCGATTCCCGATATAAAATATTGAATTAAATGTGATTTTCACATAATAATATTTCATACGTGATACCTTGGGCTGGCGCTGAAGCGTAAGATTGATCACCTTGCCTGATTTAACAAATTATCAAGATTCACTGCACTTGGTGTACCAATGCAGTGCCCTACGCACTACAAGGTACGGAGAAGGGACAGTAGTAGTAGTAATAGTATTTCACAGGTAATAAATAATAAAATAAATAAATAAAGTTTTAAGTCGAACGTCTTGTGGGTAAAAGATACAAGATAGCTGAAACCAGACGTCTTTAAAGGTTCTTTGCACGTCCGGAGTATAAATGTACCTCAAAGTCTCCACTCCCCGCTCCCCGCTCCCCGCCCCTCTCTAGTAAAACACGACTACACAACTTTATTCCTTTATTTCAATAGTGAAGAAAGTTTCCTGGCGAGACGCATCTGGTATCAAGTCGTCCCCCCGACCTACTTGTCCCACGCCCATCTTGCCCCACCGTCCAACTCGCCCCACCCCACCCTTATTTTAATGAAGGATTAGTTTTACTATTTCAGGTTTCAAGTCACCCCATCGACCAATTCGTTCTATGCCCATCTTGCACCACCGCCCATCCCACCCTAATTTTAACGAAGGATTAGTTTTACTATTTCAGGTTTCAAGTCACACCATCGACCAACTCGTTCAATGCCCATCTTGCCCCACCGTCCATCCCACCCTAATTTTAATGAAGGATTATTTTTACTATTTCAAGCTTCAAGTCACCCCATCGACCAACTCGTTCTATGCCCATCTTGCACCACCGCCACCGCCCAACTCGCCCCATCCCACACTAATTTTAATGAAGGATTAGTTTTACTATTTCAGGTTCAAGTCACCCCATCGACCAACTCGTTCAATGCCCATTTTACCCCACCGCCAAACTCGCCCCATCCCACCCTAATTTTAATGAAGGCTTATTTTTACTATTTCAGGTTTCAAGTCACCCCATCGACCAACTCGTTCAATGCACATCTCGCACCACCGCCCAACTTGCCCCATCATACCCTATTTGTAATGAACGATTAGTACCTTCTTAATGCATATCTTTTTGAAAAAGAAAGATAATAATTTACAATACAATATCAACTAATAATAATTCTAAACATGCTCTTTTAAAGTAAGAAGTATTCTTTTAAAAAATAAAAATAAATTACAGTCAATTTCTCGTCGATATCTAAAATGTGAGAAAAAACCACTGTTCCAATGTTAAATTCCAGGGAGAAAATCGAGGAATACGTTTGTATCGGTAAGCGGCCGCGAGTCACGTGGTGGAGTAGGCTCTTAAGGATTTACTTTTAACATCATTGGTGTAACTCAACAACTTGCCGTGCTTTTTTATGAGGACTAGTCTATTGCTAAATCCATGGATATGACAAGATGTAGAAAAAGAGTCGAAGAGAGAAATTTATACAGTAGGTTAAGATAGGTTGGGTTTAATAAAATAATATAAATCAAGTGGCTATTTAAAAGAAATATCCTTTATAATAGGTTATGAAATTTATACAGTAGGTTAATGATAGGTTAGGTTAAATAAAATAATTTAATCGGTAACCCAATCGCGTATCAACCAATCACAGCTTAGCTCGCTTTTACGCTTTACTCTACAAACCAGAGACTAAAAATGTTTTGAAATTTTGACAGCTGCACGGCAAGTTGTTAAGTTACCCCACATCATTAATATGAGTAAATAAATAACGTAATATTTATACCTTTAAATCCAGCAAGTTCCCAGAAAATGTACCCACTGTATACATTTATCCGAATAATAGGTTCCAAGGTTTCAGCTCGTTATAAGTTAAGTTTACCCGTAATGTGATCGGAACCTTTTGTATGGCGTCCTATTCACGAGTCCTGCAAACTTTGCACTAAGCAACGTTTACACAAGTACTATTCGAACGTATTGAGTAATCTTTCCTCGGAAATTTCCAGTGTAAACTACTACTAGATACTACTTCTATCCGTTATCCGCACCCAGTGGTGCATAGGGCACCAAATGCAGTGAATCTTGATAATTTCTTAAATGAAGGCAAGATGATCAGTCTTACGCTTCAGTTGTCCAAGTACATTTGAATATTTTTTATGTAAAAATCACTTTCATATAAATATTTCATATTGACGCTGTCGGGAATCGAACCCGCGACCTCGTACATGATAGCCGAACGCGCTATCCTAGAGGCGGAGAATATTACTCTACTAAATTTCTTAAAACGTAAATTATGTTTATCTTTAAAAAAGTAATTTAAAATTACTTTATAGCGCTCTGTGTAGCGCAATGGCACTGACTCTGACGACACTGAGATCCCTGGTTCGATTCCAGATGGATTCACAAAAATTAAAAAAAGTATTTTTCTAGCCTGGGTTGTTTGTACTTGCTCCCCTCTATTATTGGTCTTCCAGTTGCTTGATCACAGATCACTATCGACTCGGTAATAAGCGACGTGATAACGATTTCTTACCTATGGATGTTTAACGTTTTCGCGATCACAATGGAACACGCGTTAAAAGTTATCGATCGGGATTATTAAACGAGCGCTTGACGTTCGGGCGCGATATCGCGTGTCGAGCATCTCCGAACGTTGCTTCGGCAATGCTTGGCTCGGCGAACGTCGTATGGCATTGTGATCGGTCAAATCGTTAACGTTAGCACGTGGTTAGCACGGTTTTAAACTACGTCGATAGTTATCTGTGATTGAGCAACTGGCCTGCTAAGAAGATAATAAATAAATAATCATCTGCCTTTTTTTTTACAAATTTATAAAATGAAATCTCAAATCCCCCACTGAAATTTCGTATAGCAAAATTTCGACACGAATTTGTAGCATTTTTCAAGATTACTATACGAGGTTAAAAATTCCTTGTGTAAACTTCACACTAGCACTAGCCTCAAATAACTTCACTGCCAACTAGGTGTATATTTTGTAAAACTCATTAGTAGAGGTGAAAATTTTATTGGAAAATATATCTTATTGCAGTTTTCTTTTCATTTAGGATTTCCAAGCTAAAGTTACAAATATTTATTTCTAAGAAAATATTATAAGTAAGGCAAACAGCCCTTAGAACGTTTCCCATACAAAAACTTGAAGTACTGATGCGGCGAAGCGCGTTTTTGTCGACTTTAATTTGAAGGACGAGAGCTGCTGATGCGGGAAAGAATTTATGTCTCGGATGAAGGCGGGAGAAGATGGCTGAACGGATCCAGCTCCCAGGCGATGCCAGGAGACCCACACCAATCAATCCAATGAAAATTGCCCCTACCTTGATGGAGAATGGATGATGAAAACAGGAAAATCTGGTCTGCACTGCACATCAACTAATCACAAACAGAACACAAGAATTTACAATAAACACAATGACACTGGGATGATTTGTTTGAATAGTTCAAAGTTGAATATAGATGCGTTTGCGGCGTAAGATGCGGAGAGATGCGTTTGCGGCGTAAGATGCGGTCGCGATGCGTGCGGTTTTTGACAGATGCCAAATAACACAATGTCACATATAAATTTTGAGATTACCCGCGATGTGCAAAAGATAGTACCACAGACAACGTTGGAATTTGGGATAGAGGAAGTCATAGACAAAAGGAATATGGGAGTAGGAATCAAGGATTTACTGGGGCAACTTGTCACAAGAATGAACAGTGTAAATCATCCTAGCAAAATCCGAGAAACCAAAAACTCGGCCAAACCAAGTACAATGCTTTGTCCCTATAGCAACCGTTGCTTTGTGACGATGACGCGGCTTATTGAGCTTGTTTGTACATTTTTATTTAGCTAGAAAACAAATTCTTACAGCTAGTATAAAACTTTTTTTTAAATTATTGCGCATAATGTTTTTGCACTACACTTAATACTTATTTATAACATATAATTTACACTTTTATTACTAAACTTAAGCTCCATCTGGCAATGGGGAAATGTCCCTTTATATTTGTTGTGTGACGTAATGACAGTGCCGTCAGTGCGTCAAGTGATCACTCGATCCAGCTAATGTGAGCCTTGGAAACGCTCGAACATCCAATACCCTCATTTCTTTCAGGAAAAGGTGCTGAATATCTGATGAAATAAAATGTCTAATGTGGTGACAGTTCAGGCTGCGGTCGGTGTGACGTCATGACACTGGCGGTCGGGGCTGGCTCGGGGACCTGCGGTTTACTGCAACTGTCTGTGAGTGAGACTGGGCATTGCGAATTGCATAATGCAGGGGCACGAAACCATGTAATTTTTTTTTTTAATTTATGTAATATTCGCTCTCATTTCAATTTGCAAATACTATTTTCTATGAATCCTAAGCGGCTCGAGCTTGAAAATAGGAATCACGTCTGGTGACGGAGTGGAGATTCGAACCGCTGATCCCTAGATTTAGAAACCGAGACGCTACCGCTTGGCCAATCAAAAACAATATATTTTTTTCAGAAAAAAATACACAGTAATGTAGTATGATAAAGTTAAGAAATATCTCATATTGTAGATATAAAAAAAAACTGACTCCTGTATTATAGGCAAGCCACATTTTCTCAGTTTAGATAAAAGAAATACCAACCCTTATGTATGGTAGTGAAGCGTGGTGTTGGAAAAACAAGGATAAAAGTAGATTGAATACAGTTGAAATGCGATGTCTCAGGCGAATGTGTGGTAAGACTATGTATGATAGGTGTACAAATGTCGAAATCAGAGCAGAGTGCAAATCTGAGAAAAGCATTATCGACAAAATTAAGAAAGGTCTTTTACGATGGTTCGGTCATGTAGAGCGAATGGATGATGAAAGAACGGCTAAAAAAATATATGATGCGACTGTGCCTGGATGTTGAAATCGAGGAAGGCCGAGAAAGACATGGCATGATCAAGTAAAACAAGTGCTTGAAAGTGGGCATTTAAGAAGTCGGAATAATCGACGTGCGTGCACGAGAAGATGTATGAATGTGGAGGAAGCAAGAGAAGTGTGCCAGGACAGAATGGTGTGGCGTTCTATCCTCTCTGTCTACCCCTTCGGGGAAATGGCGTGATGGTTAGTTAGTTAGTTAGTTAGTTAAATACGATTTTCAAAAAAGGAAGTAGGGTTTTTGCAAAAAATGCGATTGGTGACATATCAGTATAACAACCTACTACAATATAAATGTAAACACAGACATTTAAAAATTTAGGCATTCAAATTTAAATTGTTATCATTTACTAACAACTTGACATAACACACCCTTGGCCCGCTGTGTCGGGAATGCAACAAATGTTCGCAAAGCAGCAACGTGGATCATATTTCATGATGGGGTTCTGACTTTTGCGAATAATGTCTTCAGAATTTAATTTATTGCTAATATTGCGAATAAGGTAATATCTATTAAATAATATTTTTAACTGATTTATATCTAGCTACATGATTGATATGTTATTCTATAATTTGTAATAAGTTGTACTATGCATGTTATTTTAATAAATGTTTTATTTGTACCTTTGTTAATATTTACAACAAAAAAAATTCTATAAATAAAAACACTATGAGTAACATAATCACCGTTCGTTTAAGTTTATGGTAATTTGCTATACATATATGGTAAAATGTCATGTTATGTATTCAAGTTACCACTAAATGAACGATGTGAACATTCTGTGGTTAATAACGATAATAATAATGTGTTTCACGTATTGTGGCTACTGTGTTCTGTTTTAAGACTCTCAAAGGATTTCACAAGCTGAGCTGTTGCGGCTTCATACAAAACGGCGTAACGTCATATGATGCATTGTATAATTTTGGCAGAAAGCATTAAATAGGATTATTATTAATGAATAAGGCTCATCTTATACGTACCGTGACGTTCACGAAAAATACAAAACTATTCGCGAGGAGTGGGCTATATTGATTTCATTCTCAACACTATTCCATTCCTTAAGATGATTGTTCAGCGAATTTTGTAAATTTCACGCCACGCGTGTTGGCCTGGAGGCAGTTTGTGGAATCCATATGCTCCACATACGTGTTAGATGCGTTAAAAAAATCACAAAAAAATTGTTCCCTGAAAATTAGTTTAATTTATTCCCCTGCGAATGAAGTGGTTATAAAAGCACAAAAAAACATAAACTCAAATATAATTTTGCAATAAAATGCAATCTCTATAGCCTATTCAGATTTAAGATATCCAATACCCAGAAAAAGTTAGAATAGGGTTCTTCCCGATAGCATGAATATCCTTGAAAACGTTATAAATATTTAAAGTACATTTTTACAATTCCAACGATATAAAACACAATGATCAAAGATGTTGTTTTCATTTATAAATTTATGTTTTAAAAACACGAAATTACGAGTGACTTTTAACGCCCGTTATTGGCTAATGACGTCATACTCGTCCATTATGAAAGGCGGGAAATTCATTACGAAGTGAGCGCCCATATTGATGTGACGTCACACCGCATGCGCGCCAAATGGAGGATTTTGCGAGCGATTTGAAAAGCGCTATTTCAAACCGCGCTAGAAAATTCATATGACATCGTAAAAAAAAAAAAAATTCCCTTGATATTGTTATTTCTCAATCAATTTTTTTTAATAAAAAATAAAAAAATCGGAAAGAACCCAATTATGTACAAGCGTCTAAATGTTTCCACTATGTAAAAAGGGGCTATATAATAGAAGGCACTAGATTACCGTGGAACGTGCTGGAAATTTCGATGTGCCGGAGTGTTGTAGGGGCTGTTTCTCCCCTGCTATAAAAACGTCGTCCGCTGTCACCGCTGGGCAGTCATTTCAAGACCGTAGCAAAGTAATCCATTACCTACCTGTCGATAAATACGTGTGTGCCTATAGATTAGTTTAAATAAATTATTAAGATAAAAATACAACCATAATTTTGTTTAAAAGATATTACAATGGTTTTGTTATGGGTGTATGTTATTTTTACTGATAATTCCCAAAGACCTCATGAGAATACTAGACCAACGTCCTAATCGCTACACCACGTGGCGGACATTTTACTTTTATACAAGTACTTAACTTAATAAATTACGGGGAATAATTCTGCAAGAGTTTCCGAAGTTTTCAGCTAATTGGGACATTTATTTGAATATAACGAAAATTGATTTCCACCAGAAAATTATTTCAGATTCCATAAATTTTAAAATTCAAAATTTCCGTACATACGTTTGGATTAAAAATGTATTTTAATTAGATTGAGAACATTTTATTACTTTACAAAATTTTCTCAAGTTTTCGGTTGAAATTCTTATAAAAATATTAAACTGAATAGTCCAGAAAAGTTAGTTTATTTTATGGAGAATTAAAGATTAAATTTCAAAGTAATTTTTGTATTATAAATAAAAGCTCATGTATGTTTCATAATTTTTTACTAACCATTTACTTATCTACAATAAAATATTTTTTAATGTGAGATTTAAAAATTATAAAATTAAAATTTATACTAAAAATTTCAAATTTATTTTCCGGGGGACCTCCTGTATTATATAACGTCGCTCCAATGACAAAGACGGTCATCTGCCAAACGGCTATTTGAGATGTTGAGTTTAGAAATAAAAATGTTAATTTATAAACCAATTTCAATTATAAACAATTATTCAATTTAATAAAATATAATTATTTCTATGACTAACAATCTGGTCATTATTTTATTAAAACAGATAAATTTATACTACTTTTAAGGTTTTTTTTATTAACAGCCTCCACTCGTTTGCGAGTGATTTTGGCATTTATAAAAATGAAATAATTTAACAACGGAGAAAGTATGCGTTTAATTTTTCAGGCCAATAGAATGTGGAAATAATCCTCTAGCTGCTGCTGTTTACCAATAAACATTTTCGAAAACAAAAGTGACGAGAGTGACTCAAATAGTTGAGTAGGAAAATAAAATTTATTCAAATATTTTTATTATTCAATCTTAGGAATTTAGTTAGGGAAGTATTAATAAGCCAGTCATTTTGGGAAAGTAAAAATTTTACGTTAAGGGGTAATGTATGGAATTTTTTCAAGTATCATCATCATCATCCATATCCGCTCCCTATGTGGAGCATATGGAATCCACAAACTGCCTCCAGGCCAAGCGATCGGCCGCCAGCTCCCGTGCATCCTCCCAACTCAAGTCCACGTCCCCCAGCTCTGACGCAAACTGCCGACGAATTGTCAACAGTGGACGACCAGGACGCCGAGAACCTGATGCCTTGTAAAGTAGGCAAGCATGGTTAAGGCTCTCGGCAGGCATACGTAGTATATGGCCGAAGCGCCTTCGCCGGATGACAGTAGATACCGAGGGTTGTTGAAATTCTTGTATATCGTAGAGGGAACAGTCAAAAAAACAAATGGTCCAATGTCTCCTCATCATTACCACAAAGGCACATTGCCGAATTCAACTTTTAAGCTTAAAACCTTAATATTTAAAATAGCATTTTTGGAAATGCGCACCTTTGGCATTGGCGTTGGACCAACGCAAAAGTAGGTAGGTATTGTATGAGCACACCTAAACGATATTATAAATAGGTTAAGTATGGCTTTATTTTATTTTTCTATTAATTCAGAATCACACTGTCCTGAATATTTAAAAATAATTGAGCGTGAAACAAGAAAATGTGGAAATTAATACATTGATTTTATAAACTAACTAGGTTAATAAATGGATTGTATCAATTAAATTAATTGAAATAAAGCGCAAGAAAGTTCTCGACACTTCCTGACTAAATGTTTTTAGTTTTCACCTGCTGTCGGTAGGTGTGACGTAGTATCGGATAGGCACTGTCCCCCGTCCTACTCAAATGACTAGAATAGGTACCCGGGGGCTTATTCTGGATTTAATCGACTTCAAAATCGTGCCAAATTACATGAAAATTTCGTACCACATTCCTGGTTCTATAAACTTCATATTTTATTCTGACAGCTCATCCGCCTTACCAGTGTTATTATTTTAAATATTTAAAAACATCCGTTTATTACATAATTCAATTAATAATAAAATACATTCTTAGAACCAGTTAATATTGATAGTTAATGTTTTTAAATTGTCGTATATTATGGTGTGGATTGGAAAACTATTAAGAATGCAAGAATCCTTAAAACTATACCTTTATTTCTGATCAAAAATTATTTATTCATTAATACGGGCTTAAAAAATAAAAAAAAAGATATTGAAAAAAAATACTAAATCTTTCATCAGAATAAATCATAAAATTAAGAACTCCAATGGTACCCAAAATTGAATTTTCGAAATGTTTTTATATACTCTTCAAGATACCAATGCGCTTCAATATAGTGTACCAATGCAGTGCCCTATACACCATTGGGTGCAGATAAGGGAAATAAAGAGTTTCATATACACGGCAATAATTCAAGGCGAATGTACTTTTTAAGGTGAAACTTTTCTAAAATGCACCCAAAGCTACTTACTACTTAATATTCTTTGTCTTAGATACCTATCCACATAAATTGTTCAATATTGTATTCATTTCAAAAACGTGCTCACTGTTACAAACGATATTCTTTCAACGGAATATTTATTCAAACGCGTTCAGCGACGATTCTCGATGAGAAATCCGTGACGATTGAATAAAAATTAAAAACTCAATCACTACTTTTTTATTTATTTATAAGCTTAGATAAATAGCGCACTTTCACAAAAAAAAATTCAAAAAGTTGACATTTTCCTTATTTCATAATTTGCGCCTCCACATTTGGCCGTCGACAAAATCCACTACCGTCCAGCAATAGGCTCCCGGCTGTCCAAGTATCCGCGCCCAGTAGTTAGTTAATCCACTAAAGTTGGCGGATTTTTTCCTCAGACAGGGCACAAGATGAATGGGCCCCATAAATCTGAGATCTAGCCCCTTCCGGCCCTGGCCGACTCCCTCGCGCGCCCCCCGCCAGCCAACTCGGCCACTCTCTCGCCCGTTCCCGCCAACTCGGCCACTTCCCCGCCAAGTCGCGCCCTTTCCCGCGCAATTGAGACGAAAACGCCCCCCCCCCCTCATTTGAATGTTGCAGAGTTTAATTGAATGATGGCGTAACCTTTGTTTTGATAGATTGGATAAGTTTTATAAATCGAACTTTAAATTCAGTACTAGAATAATCACCCGCCTCTTAGCATAGTTTGTCCGTCTAGCATAGTGGTAGCGATTTGGCTACCGTGCATGAGGTCGCGGGTTCGATTCCTGTAGGGAGTCAACATGAAATATTTATTTACGTATGATTTTTATATTCATATTTCACGTGTGATACCTTGGACTGGTACTGAAGCGTAAGACTGATCATCCTACCTTGATGTAATAAAATTATCAAGATATACTGCACTTGGTGTTCCGATGCAGTGCCCTATGGACACGGATAAGGGAAAGTAGTAGTTGTATTAATTATGTTTATTTCCTTTTCTATTGATTTATCTTTTAACAAATTAATAATAATTAGTACAAAAGTACTACCACATTGAAAAAAAAAGTGTTTTCTTTTCGATTGAAAAATATTTTAATACGTATATAATTGTTATTTATTTATTTATCCATTCATAACATAAGCTCACAATAATCTAATTTTTTTAATTTTTCAATATCACTAGGTGAAATTAATCCCTGTTTTGATATGAAGGATTTTTATCCTTAATGAAGGATAAAAATCATAGGGATTAGGGATTAATGAAAGATAAAAAATCCTTCATATCAAAACAGGGATTAATGCCCCTAGTGATATGGAAAAATTAAAAAAATAAGATTATTGTGAGCTTATGTTATGAATGGATAAATAAATAAATAACAATTATATACGTATTAAAATATTTTTCAATCGAAATGAAAACACTTTTTTTTTAACGTGGAATATCTCGATATCCAATACCTATAGTTAGTTCTGAATTACCCAATAAAGGATGTGAAATAATTTCCTAAAAGGAGTTTTATTCTCTCGTTTTTGGAATTATCCTACTTTTCCACTGACCAAAAAGGTACCCGTAACTTTTTATTGCCCCTTCGCCATTTTATGAATATTGAAAATATGAGGTCCAAGATTCTCGTCCGTCGTAAAAAAGAATCACTTTTTGCGGTTTAGCTGCGTGTCTGTCAAATTTAATAACCTAGTAAGGGAGATTTAAAAAAATAATAAATTGCCTTTCTGTAGTTGATGATTATCTACAGTACATTGGTAAACGAGTTCATGCAATAAACGATGAGTAAAATGATAAATCCAGGTATCACAAGATATACATAAGTATAGATATTATGTAAAAAAATATCCGTTTTTTATATTATCTTTAGCGCTCGGAATATAATACTCATACGCTTGAAATACATTAATTTTTTGCCCTTCTTGAAGATTAAAAAAAACACTTACCAGTTATCTAAATTTCACACACGTGCGTTCGTCCGGGACTTTATGCTGGACTAAAAGTCGCATGCGACACATCGGAATGGCGAGTGATTTTGTATCGTAGATCACACGCTATTCCAGTATCGCATGCGACTTTCAGTCTAGCATAGGAACCCTGGTATATAAAGGTTCATTTTATTATTTTATTCAGTTAAAATAGTATGTTAGCACTATTTGGAAACCTACAAAATAAATATTGGATTTTTGGGCATTTCTTTTGAGTTTATCAGAGTCGTAAGCACAAGATCTTCGTTTTTTTACTCGTTTCTTAACCTCCGACTCGAAGTTGCTGGATCGATTCTGGTAAGATCACAAAAATCAAATGAATCGGATTACATCCATTATCGATATCTCAAAAGATACAGACAAGCTCTGGATATGAATTGTTTCGATTATCTAGGCGATTACAGGGCTAATGACCTGTCTTATGTCGGAATGGGGAATGATATAATACATCAAGTGCTGTAAAAAATAATGATTAAGAGAATCTTTCAATTTTTCTCAATCCTGGGCGTTAGTCATGTTATTCCCTTCTGTAATTGGGCCTTCAGCGCAAGGATCATCAAAATATGTATATAATGTATCGCGGCTGTGATGCTTGTACGAATATATTTCATATACATATTTTATGTCATATTATATCGTCACAAATGCGATATATTTATGTAGATATTGTGATGATCTATGGCCTGGCCTGTCGAGGCTCTACTACTACTTTCCCTTATCCGCACCCAATGGACATTGGTACCCCAAGTGCAATGCATCTCGATCATCACCACAATACAACATATATACATTTCAAATACTTGTTTTCTCACTCTTGATATCCTCAGAAATTTATTTTGTACATTGTGCTGTGCACTTAATTGGTGCTATGTTATAATATATATTATACTGCCTTGCAATAATAATGTCAATTTAATATACCTACATAGCTCTGTCTGCATAACATTAAAATATACAATGTATCACGTGTGAGAAATGTTGAATGTTAAAAAAAAATCACGTTGAAATAAATATTTCATGTTGATCCCGCAACCGCACGGTTGCCCAACGCACTTACCGCTAAACCACGAGACGGACTTTCTCTGTAATATGTAGATTTAGATGAAATAACCCATCTTATAAGTTTTTGTCAGTATTTAGCTGAAGATTATAATTCTCCGAACCCCGAACTCCCGGCATATTCAATATTTATAACTCTAACAAGCGTAATGTCGCTCTCCGGCCAACTTAAGCAGGGCAAGAAATGTATGAAATTATTATAATAAATATTTAAAATCAATTACAAGATTTTTCCTTAAATTTCCTTACAGGTATAAACGCAAATACTATTTATTGTAAGAGATTCCGTGGAGACAATTAGTACCTACAATTGTATAAAAGATGTAATAGATTTTTTTGGGATTTAAGTTAGGTCTGCCTAACTAGTTAGTACTTGTTTTAAGGCAGATATTTTTGCACACATATAAATACATAATTTGTTAATATTGTAGTCACATACCGTCTAAAGAATAACATTAAATAAGTAAAAATGGAATAAAATTGAGTTAAATTGTGGAAATTAATTTAAATGGAATAAAATAATACTAAAAAATAAAATTGCTTTGAAAATTAACCATAAAAACATAGGAATTACTTAATTAAAAATTTAATACGTGCAATTTGATGGCATTATGTAAATATAAATGTGTATGTAATGCAGTAAAATTAATTTTAAATATATATTTTTAACAACATTTTGAATGTATACAAATACTTGTAGACAAATTACTGGATTATACCCATGCTGGGCTGATATCAGATATTATTGATATCCCAACAGAGACAGTGAAACTCTGGAAGCGAATGTGGGTTATCTAAAATTTGTCATATATCAAATGATGGGCAGAATGGGGAATGTTGTAGTACATCAGCCTGTAAACGTCTAGATAACCCACGTTCGTTTCCAGAGTTTCTCTATCTCTGTTGGGATATCAATAATATTTATTTTTAAATTAACAGTCTCCAACTCGTTTGCGAGTGATTTTGAATTTTAAATATGTGACAGTTATATTTAGGAAAAATCATTATCTCTTAACTGTCATATTTAATCTTTCCTAAAAAAGAGGTTTCATGATTATTATGAGTTGGTAAAATTGTAGAGTTCCGCACTTGATCAAACTACATAGGTACGTATAATTTTTTTCTCTAAGTGTCCATATATCCGTCATATATATATTTTAATTTATTTATAAAGATATTTAGTCCATCCATCGACGAGACCTTATAAAATATTTCGCATTTTAAAAATACTGCCAAAGAAGTAAATAAAATTAAAAACAGATAAATTTTAATGACGTCATAAATTATGATTAATCACAGAGATACCATTTCTTTCACTGTCTCCTTGCGGATCGTATTTTCTATGAGACTGGAAGGCTACGTAGTTAAAAGTTGCGCGTTTCCGGTGCGGCGGGAAACTGTTTCCGGTTTCAGAAGGCCGTGACGTGGCGGGGGGTTCCGGAAGCGGGGGAGGGTGGCGACTTCCGGCCTCTGGGAAGACTTTGTCATGAGAAAAGGTGACGTTTATAATTCTACAGTTGACCTGAAGGGTGCAACTGCTTTGCTTTTGGATTTACGCTTGGATTGCTGCATTGAAAAATTAGTACGAATCCTGTAAGGTGATATTATTTCAAAGTTTACTTGATTTTAAAAGGTTCATTTGTCTGCAAATTACGTAAGAGGAACACGGTTGTCGAGTGACCCACGGCCGTCCTACTATACAAATCATAGTATTTCTCGGGTATTTGTAGATATATATACTAACTAACTAACCATCACGCCATTTCCCCGTAGGGATAGGCAGAGAGGATAGAACGCCATACCACTCTGTCCTGACAGACTTCCTTTGCTTCCTCTACATTCATACATCTTCTCATGCACATACGCCGATTATTCCGACTTTTCACATGTCCACTTTCAAGTACTCGTCGTACTTGGTCATGCCATGTCTTTCTCGGCCTTCCTCGGCTTCTACATCCAGGCACACTTTTTTTTAAATATATAAAAAAAAGAAATTTATGCAATCTTATGATATTTGCACATATTTCAATTTGTAAATACTATTTTCAAAAAAGCCTAAGTGGATTTAGACTTGCATTTAAACTTCTTTTAGCCGTTCTTTCAACACTCATTCGCGCCACATGACCAAACTATCGTAAAAGCCCTTTCTTAATTTTGTCGATAATGCTTATCTCAGCCTTGCACTCTGCTCTAATTTCGACATTTGTACACCTATCATACATAGTCTTACTTCACACATTCGCCTGAGAGATCGCATTTCAACAGCATTCAGTCTACTTTCATCCTTCTTTTTTCAACACCACACTTCCAACACTTCCATACATAAGGGTTGGTACCAGAACTCCGTCGTGTACTGCCAATTTTGCTTCCTTCGATAAGTTCTTATTTTCCACTATCGATTTCAAGGCACCATTAGCTCAGTTTCCGGCACTAACCCTTCTCTCTAATAGTATTTCTCTTCTACAAATTAGGACTTTGTAAATATATATACAGTTTTCAAAAAGTTGATTTTTCAGTTGTGCCATTGTTATTCCGAAGCTGCAGATGGTTCTTAACATTTTTATTAGGGATGTCCCTTAACTCAGTACAGAACTCTAAAAGAACCAAAACTATACCATAATAGGAAAAAAGTAGTGGCGTTAGCCGAGTTCCGAACCTCCTTCAATGTTTACTAATGCTGTTACCTGTTACGGAGGGTGGGTGTCTCCGCTAACTTTTCCCGCGTCTTCTTTGTATCCGGAAAGTTCTACGTGTGCGCCATTTTATTTCCCCTTTTGCCAAATTTCTGAATTCATTCTGGGGACCTTAAATAATGCACGAAGTTAGGATGATCATAAACATTTATCCAATATACGAAAACCTATATTTATTTTTTAAACTTATTAAGAGGCACCTAAATCATGTTTATAAGGCGTTTTATGAATTGCATTTTGTAGGTGCCTAATTTCTTATTTACAGTTTACAATTTAGAGACAAGATGTTCGGAAGAGAATGTACAGGGTGTAATGTTTGTTGCAGTTTTTTTAGCAGTCCTATATTATATGTATGTCGAGGCATCAGCATCAGCGTCAGGATTCAGAAATTTACAGTGGCAATTTGCTGGTTCACTACATTTCCCATCCCGCCTAGCTACTACTATCAGATATCCATCGGTACCTTAGAGTAATGACGCGCAGGCGAGCGGAAGCGTTGCAAATTTTTGCAACTTTTGACAACTTCACTCTGCTGGCGGCCATTATTATTTGTTTGACAACAGACGCGTAACGGTCACTTTCGTCGCTTTGCTAGTAAATAACGTGGATACTTCCTGATTTTAATCATCAAAAACGGCAATGGTGAATTGTAGTATGCTTGGTTGTAGCAGTAAGAGTGTCAAAGGTGTTAAAGGAGTCACATTTCACAGGTAATTGATTTCGATAAATAATTATTTTGATTTACATTGATTTTGGCATATATTGTCCTAACATGGGTATTATTTGTATAAAAACTTTCATTTTATCAACATATTTACATTATTTACCAGTTTTTCTTAATTTAGGTGATCAATTTGTAAATGAAAGTATGTTTACTGTTGATAGTGACAGTTGATTACTGTCGATATGCCAAGGCCGCATTAGGCATTTGTAAAACATTGGCATTTGTTTTGCTGCAAACTATAGCCAACTTCGTGTTTGACAATCATAGAATGGTTTTTGACCGTTAGGGCCCCTCTATAGCCTGCACGTCATTACTCTAAGATCGGTACTGTGATGGCAAACTGTTATAGTTAATAATTATGTTTAAGGTTTTAGAAAAGTTAGTTAGTTTTTTTATTTTTTTATTTTACTTGATAGTGGACATGTGAAAAGTCGGAACAATCAGCGTATGTGCATTAGAAGATGTATGAATGTAGAGGAAGCAAAGGAAGTCTGCCAGGACAGAGTGGTGTGGCGTTCCATCATCTCTATCTACCCCTACAGGGAAATGGCGTGATGGTTAGTTAGTTAGTTAGTTAGGTTTTGCTATTTGTACAAAATATATTAGGACATACGTAAAAAATTAGGTATGTACTACTTTAAGAACAAATAAATAATAAATAATAGTTGCAGTTTTTTTAATCTTTTAAGTTTTTTTCTAAAAACTTTCCAAATAGTAAATTCTTTGATGTGGCAAAGGGATAAAGCTGACACTCAAATAAATCATGCTTCTTTTGATAAAAAAAATACAAATTTTATAAAAAAATATTTTACAATATTCTGCCAAACAGCTTTTTACTCTCCTGTTAAATAGTGACGGTGAAAGGTATAACCTATTGCCACCACAGTACAGCCATATCTAAATATTTTTTAACAAATCACTGTGATTATTTTTTATCAACAAAATAGCATGTCCAACTGAACAAAAATAAACGAATTTAAAACCGCAATTTTATTAGAACCTTTCTTTTATACTAACATTATTCTGAATGCGTTTGGTTCGCAACAAAAACATTCTATCTTTTCATATTATGACTAATAAGTCACTCGAATAAAAGAAATTCGGCGAGATATAATACCAACGAAGCAAATTGCAAGTCCAGCTTTGTTTTTAAATTGCCGTCATAAGTCTCCCCGGAAGTGTGATGGCGGAGAGGAGGGGGGAGGAATGGATATTTCCGGTAGCCGTGGTCACGTGCCCGCAGGAAACGGATGTCGAAAATGGTCCAGTGACCGACGCGACGTTGTATATTTTTAAAACTAAAAACAGTAGAGATACAAATGGGGTATTGGTAATGTGATACTGAAAAAGGGCAAAAATAATAGTGCTTAAATGAAGCACCCCAACAAAATCTTTCTTAAGGCTGGGTCAGAAATTTAAGTGTTTTCAAAATGATTTTCCGGGAATATTGACAGCTACAAAGGTTCTAAAAAATTTTACACACACTTCATATTATTTTCTAAGGATTTAAAATATTAGTGTAAAAAATATAATAATAATTAAAGAGTACATCAAATTCTAGGGAATTAGCGAACAATTTTAGTTTATTTTCTAACTTTTCCGTAAAAAAAAAAATTAAGGCCCCATTTAACAGCAACATTATTAAGCGCTGCTAACTTGATCCCATGTTTTTTAGTTTTATTTTAAATTATAAGGACTTAATTACTAAATAAGTCTACGTTTTTAACTACTAAATATGTATATTTTCAGTGCTTGATAGTTGTAAACAAAGTTTTTTTTCTTCAATAATTAAGATACAAATCTGTAAAGTGAGTATTTTCAACTTATAACAAAGACTTTATAAATAAACTAATATATTATAATATTATAAGACTGGTTAATTTGTCATTCGGGTGGCAAAATTAATTTTTGCCCGAAAGAAATATTTTGGCATAAGAAAGCTCAAGTAGTTCAATTGTTAGTGATCAACGATAATCATTATTTTCAATTCACACACTACACGTCCTCTCCTTTTCACAAACATTAACCATCTTTTGCAATTGTCGTATGATATTAAATTATACTTTATTATTTACCAATTTTCTCCCACATATTTTGTTGGAACTGTGTTATTGGCAATTGATATGATTACTAAACCTTATATTCTCAATAAATGTATCGCTGTTGAGTTCCTAAAATAAATAAAATAAAAAATCATGCGTTTATCTATTTATTCAAAACTTATACAATTACATAGCAAAGGCTTATTGCTTTTAAGCAATATTTTCATATGTTCATATGCCCAGCATCCAAAGGCACCTCTGTATTAATTAAAGATAGCTCTTGTTCAATTGCAATAGGTAATTTATTAATTTATCGGACATTACGAGCGTTTTCACCTACAAAATCACCCACTGAAAATGTCATTGAAAGTTCAAATTGGTTAACAAATGACCATATTATATTATACATTTCGGGCTAACTATTAAGAATGATTAATTCGCCAATAATTCATTGCCTAACTTATGTAACTACCGCCCAGAGCTTGATCAAATCCCAGATTAATATTATTATTACTCACAACATGAAAACCTTACTGAAACAATTCTGTTATTCTGTATACATATGTAGTAGTTAGCAAAAAATAAGACAAATCGGGTCTAAGAAAGTTAATGTCGAATTCAAAGGCTAAACTTATGGGCCACAATTTTCTTTGAAAATCTAATCTTGAATTATGGAATTCCTCGTACCTATATACTATACAATGGGCTACGTAACAATTTTTACTTTTAATTTTTTTTAGATAGTGATTTATATCTTAGAAACGAAAAAATTTACTTTGGATTTTTGCTATCATTATTATGTCCGTAATTGATGGTAGAATGCGTCAATTAATATTTAACCAAGTTTTGATGTAAGCGCCTAGAATAGAAAAAAGTACAAAGCGATTTCTCTGGTTCTACGCATCATATTTATATTACATTCAGTACGACTCTTTTTGTGCGCTTGGGAGACGGGTGCTTTTAAACCATCCGTTTGGGATCAATCCGTTTTTAAATAATTTTTTACGAAGAATCTTTTGAACTTTTCACAGAAAAAAATCTAATTTTATTACTATTATTTTTAGGACAAGGGAATAGGACTTTATTTATGTGGATTTTTATTAAACTAAAAATATTTGTCGACTCCTGCAATCTCCGAGTCTCTCTTCCGGCAGACTTCCGTTTGTCAGATGTACCTCTCCCACAAGGAGTACGCGATAGTATTTAAACATCTTAACAGGGACGTGAAAGCTCGGGAAACGAATACGGAGTATCTAGGCGTTTATAGGGCTTATAACCTTTCGTCGGCCGGGTTAAGTGGCCACTTTACGTATTATAATATTCCCCATTATCACATCACCATCATTATCTGATAACTATATTTGTCGAATTATGGAAGCTGTATAGATATATCTGATGAATTAGTCGTTTCGCATTATTTTAGTATTTTGTCTATCTGTCATGTATCGACAACTTCCAAACATGTTTTAGCAGAGATTCTTCATATGACAATATAAACACTTATATATATATATACAAATATACATACATGTCCTTATGTAAACGCCATCTAAATATTGTTAATAAAAGCAATTACAAATAACATTATTCCAGTATGTCTTAGCCTATGTACTTTACAGAGTAATAATAAACCATATAATGTTACAATTTATAAATTAAATTGCAATAAATTATTCAATAACTTTTTTTTTTTTGTAAAATATTATAATTCGCGTATTTTTAAAGTGACTTTACTAACTTTGGGAGCAAATATTTTATTAAAACTTCCGATGTAAATAAAATAATTTTTCGAAGGATGCAAAGCTCCTTGTAAGCGGAGAACGGAAGCAGAAACGCGCGGAAATGTCTTTTCCCGCCTTTTACATATTAACCTGAGAGTTTTCAAGTTTTTCAATATTATTCAAGTTTTGCTTTGCACCTTATTATTGACTTTGAATATTGCATCTTACACAAAGAAGTTGACATCGTTTTCATGTAAAAACGGCGAATGCTGAATATCACCAAAGTTTCATATTGGAATCATGATTTCCAATTCATGGATATACAAAAAAATGAATACTTTACAATATACATATGATATTTATTGATATATCTATGCTTTAGTTAGTACCTGAATAAATGAAAATTCAGATCTGATGGCAAACAGTTAGAAAGAACTGTGCAGAAAGCGGGAAGCAAGTTGAAATATTGAAGAATTCAAACCAAGGGATTCTAATCTGCCTTATTTTTTTTTTCAATTATTATTTGTTTTTTTATCCAAACCACCTCAACAGAAATAGGATAAATTTGGAATATCGTAATTTTACAAACTTTCATTAAAGTATTAACCTGTTGTTTTTGTAATCAATTTATTATGGTAGAGTAATTGACGAATGACAAATGCCGCCTTTATAACTCCTGCATCACACTTGTTCACCTCTATGGCTGCGAATCGTGGCACCTAACCAGGGCCCAAGATAGCAGACTTCTAAGTTTTGAGAATAGGTGACTTAAAAGAATTTTAGGTGTGCGGTGGTTTAAACTTTGGACTTTGTAAGGAACACAGAGGTGAGGCAACGGACACAGCAACCCTTGGTATCTACTGTCGTTCGGCGAAGGCGTTTCGGCTGGCTACTAGGCCATATACAACGTATGCCTCCCAAAAGCCTTAACCATGCTTGCCTATTTTACAAGCCATCAGGTTCTCGGCGTCCTGGTCGTCCATTGTTGACTATTCGTCGGCAGTTCGCGTCAGAGCTGCGGGACGTAGACTTGACTTGGGAGGATTCACCTAGTATTTGATATCCATATCTGCCAATATACATAGATTCATCTTCAGGCGTTTCCTAGTAGGTGATATAATTCGGAAGAATCTCACTTGCAATCATAAAGGTTTCTGCTAAAATGCTTAGCAATTTTCTCAATGGATGACAGAGAGTGTTCTCATGTGAAGCGTCGCGCCATTTCACTGTATATTGGCAGATATGGATATCAAATACTAGGTGAAATGGGGAATGTTGTAATACATCAAGTGGCCACTTAACCCAGCCAATGACGGGTCATAAGCCCTGTAAACACCTAGATATCCATATTCCCTTCCAAACTTCTGGTCTCTGTTGAGATGTCAAATAATAATTCGATTTATTAGAATAATTAGAATGATCATTGACTAATGAATAATTCGAATTATTCGAATAATGACCAACGGCTATAACGGTTATTTATTAAAATATTTAAAGTACTAATTCAAGTTTATTTTTGTATGTATCATTTTTATTGTTCATCGTTTTACGTGAACGCGGTAAGTATGAAACGAGCCTCACACGTTACATTATTCATACATACATAATATATGTTTATTTTACATAATAATGTATCGGTTTAGGTCCATAGCAATGTTTATGACCGCGGTGTGCTGAGCGACTTAATGAATTAACGAGGCGACTAGGATGGATGGCCCTGGGGCGGGGGGCGGGGGCGGGCGGGAGGCACCCTTGGTGATGGATATCCACTCCTAACTTGCTCGTCCTTAACTAACTGCAAACAGGCCGCAGACAAGCGAGCCGACAAGTTTCGTTTCATTGTTAAAAGATTTTTTTTAAACTTAGAGTAATGAAAAATACCTACTATACCAATTCAAACCATTTATTTTTCTTTTGACAGCTCGATTATGTATCGATTAGGGATGTCCTAATGCGTTACCGAATCGATTTCTCATAAAAATCGACTTTATTTATGAAGAAGTTTTAATCAATTTAACACATTTATATTTTATTTTTGCTCAACATTTTGTAGTTTATAAACATACCCAGACGTTTAAAGCAGAGTTTATATTACGAAAGCGCTGTCCTAAAACTTTTTTTTTTTTAACAGTCTTTATTCAATAAAAAATACATAATTTCTTTACAAAAGAAACTTTAAATACAGTCCCGATAAACTCCTTAATTGGAGTTTGTCATCGGGTGCAGGAGCTACAGAAAACCCAAATATGCATAGGACTATTTTATTGTCGTAATGTAATTAAGAAATTTTGTGTCGCGACAAACAAAGAAAAAAAAAACAAATAGGTTTTATTTAAATCACATTTTATATTTTTTCATGGAAAAAATCAACTTGAATAATCCTCGTTGCATAAGTAGGCTCAATAAACATCGATATCGATAAATATCGGAGCTAAAGAACATGTGCTTCACTATCGTAAAAAAAAAAACATGAAGTATTGCATTTTTCGGTCTATGGTTGCCTGTCAATAATTACGGAACTTTATAGGCGCCCATGTGTCAAAAGTAAAATAAACGCTTGGAAGAGATATAGGGCTGAAAGTCATATCCATTGTGTTAGTTGATCCCAGCTATACCGTCAGATTAGTAGAACATGTTAGTATACAAACATGAATGCACTTTTGCTGGTCAATGATGTTTATTTACATAGATAAGCTATTTACTTTCATTACTAATTATTGTAAAATCTAGTAAATTTACTTAAAATAAATTAGTTTGAAACGAGAGACTTGTCTGGCATTGGACGTGTTAACAGTTGCCAAAATTCCGACTTCTGTTCTTAAATATCGCAAAAATAAGCACAGAAATAGAAATAAAAATTACAGTTTAATTTTTTTACGACAAGAATGTTTTTTTTTTACATATTTTAAAATAATTTTATTCAAGACTAACGAAATGTTTATTTCTGAAATATTCTGGGAGATTACGAAACAATTAATCATCCTTTCTCTCTTGTTCTCTATTCCAATTTGTTAGAGAGAAACAAAGTTATTCAAATGTATTGGATAGTGGAAGATAGACATGTCTTTTTTTCACTGTAAAACACAAATCGAACATAAAATTTTCACAATGTGCAAAAATAATATAAGGGCTGGCAACGCTATCTAAGGATATAAGGAAGGAAGGAAAATGTGTATTCCCCTTACACGAGTATTTTTGTGGGGAACAGCGTAGCGCAAGGCAAGCCAAATACCTCATCAAGCAAGAAAATATCAGGATACAAGCAGGCGTAATGGATTCCTACTAACCTGAAATACGTTCTTGATTTCCTCGTGGCCAGGCTTCAGATGGAGCGGGATGATGTTTGTTGGCACAGTAGAGGCCAGTGGAGATGTACAGTAGGATATATATTTGGTGTAATTAAATTAAATTGTAATTATTCCGAAAATTGAAAGAGCGCGGAGAGTAAGCAGACCACGTGACTTTGACAGCTATTTTTTCAGAGAGCAAAAACAGTAGGCAGCCAGAATTCCATTCGAACATGGAACAAAAATTCAAATTAGTAGGTACAGCTACCTACATATTGAATTATCAGAAAATAATCATGCATACATGAGGTAGGTATTTACCCACTCTGGCTGGCCGTATCCATACTACACCAGTGTAAGGGCCTTTTCAGATGTCCCGGTTGCCGGCTAACCGGCGCCGGGTTCCCGGTGGTGAAGTGTATGGGCATGGTACGTAGCTTTCACATGTACCGGCGTAATTTATCCGGCAGGCGGTCGCCGGGTGCGCGCCGGATCCACCACTGTGCGTCCGGTCGCCGGGCATCGTTTAGCCGGCGGCGGCGGCCGAACTGACAGTGGTGTATGGAACACGCAACTAGCTTTCAGACGCGCCGGCCGATCATAAAAGCCACATTGCAATTATTTGTTCACGGTCCATGTTTGAAGTAAGAACGAGACTGTACTCTTGTCGGCTCTCTAGCCGATACTGCCGGCATCAACCGGGACTTGTGAAAGCTCGATTTGACACCGGGTACCCGGCGCCGACTACCCGGCAACCGGGATATGTGAAAAGGCTCTAAAACTGCGGATATGCGGATTTGATTAGTATAAAGGGAGACAGGTATTAAGGATGTTGAAAGTGCGGCATGCAATGAACGGCCCAACCAGACACGCTTCTGTAGCTTAATAACAAATGATTATCGACGTGCTTAAAAACGTGCTAAGCATTTGACCGATCACAATGAACATACGTTCATATCACGGTCGCGTTGCCAAGCACCATAGGTGAAAAGCATACTTTGACCAATTTTTCGTTTTATTGCTTTCTCTAATTGATTTAATGATTTAAAGCAAATAAATGACATGATAAATTGTGTACAAACAACTAAAACTCTATAAAACTAAATTATTTTACTTTAATACAGTTTTGGCGTATTTTCCATATTTAAACATTATTCGATACGTATAATGTCGCGAAACGTAAATATTTTGAATTTTGACATTTAATATTAGGTGTTGCCAACCATCAGGTTTAAATGTGGCAATATTAAAAAATATAATAATCCCGATTGATAACTTTTAACGGATGTTCCAATGTGATCGCGAAAAACATCCATGGTGAGAAATCGTTATCACGTCGCTTATTAGTACGTCGATAGTCATTTGTGATTGAGCTAAGGTTTATACCCAAAACGTGTGAAAAGATCATTGCTCTAGTGCTGAATTCCAGACTACGATTGTACGGAGAAGCGGCGGAGGATCACGTAATACCGCATGCTCTTAAGAATATCGGAATATCATAATCGTGCATGTGTGTGATTGTCGAGAAGCTGAAAGTGTGTTGAGCATGTGTGTGTTGGTGCAGGTAAGCAGGTGCGGACTTAGTAAAGGGCGCACTTTGCGAGAGAACGAATAAAAGTGGCGCCATTAAACCTTTTAGCAAGCGCCATTACCTCCATTAAACGATGCACGAGAAGTGAAAACTTCTCCATTATAAACGCACTATAAAACATGTTAATGTCTACTGACAACATGTTCCCGGGTACTAAAAAGCCCGGACATAATAAGAACACATGATATGGAAGGCGTCTTTATTAGGCATTCAGTCTCATTTAGGTACAAAACAAACTCACACCATTCATCATCAATGAAACTCAACAATTCAAATTTAAAAAGCTGAAAATTATATTAGATGCATACTTATAACGGAATGTAAAATGTATTAAGAGGGTAGTGAGGCTATAAAAATATCATGTTTTGCCCTATCTTTACGAGTATTTAAGTACGCAGCGCGCAAAGTACACAAACTGTGGACGCAAAAATGGGTTTTTAATTTTTTTATGGATAATTAATATAATGAAATAAAAATTAGCTACTAAGTTTGATGCTACTACAAATTTTATGTGCCTTTAATCGCAATTTTTTTTGCTGATGTCTTTAATTATCCAGATTTTTTTTTAAATACAAAAGAGGGCTTCCCGTTGTTTTTTGTTTTCATAGAATTCGCACTCATCTGAAAAAAATCGAAGTACTTTATTCGGGGCCGTCTTTAACTTATTGGAGGTCCTAGGGACTTTAGGATAATGGGGTTTCTATAACCATGAAGTTTCCATCGTATGTTTGCACTCGGGAAATTGTTAATATAGCTAATAATGTAAATATGTTATTGTTTTTTTATCAATATCTACTTAAACGTTTACATAAAAAACATTAACTGTCAGGTCAGTCAAACGTCATGTCGACCATTCAATATTCCATACAGTTTTCGATTTATACGGGACAGTTTGCAAACTGCACAAGGCACAAGAAACTGTACAGTTTTCTGTTCCGTACAAAATGATAATTTAAAATCTCTCTACCACAATATTGAATACTAAATTGCTAACTTCAAAGTACAAGGATCGATGAATTAAAAAACTCTATTGATTTTTTTTCTGGCTCATTACAAATTTGCGTTGGGCATCAGAAGTATTTTATCAACTATTATTCTTTACCCGCATTTTACAGTGCCATTTGAACTAATCACTGCCTCGTGAAGCACACACTGTTTTCAACCGCCTCATTTAAAATTCACGAAAGAATAAAAAAAAATTATCACTTAATGGCTCGCTTGATCAATTCCAACTTTTTAACTATCACCAGATGTCACCGTGGCGGTAAGTCGTGGGGTGGGTGTGGGTGGGGGGGGGAGTGTGAGTGGGTGGAATCGTGGGTGTGCTGGATAGAAACATAAAACTCTGCACACCTCAATTAGCGCCCGACCGCATTATTTACTTGTGTAATGGCTGCAGAATCGGATTAGGCCGCGGCCGGTGGAACTCCCCACCGCGGCCCTCCGCTGCGATCCGCCCCTGTGCTTACTAGTGAATAAAACCTTCCTAGGATTAGCGAGGCCTACAACATAGTAATTGTACCTAAGCCAATGCTTAATTATTTATTTATTTTATTGATAAGCGTACATTATTATATATAATCTCCTGTGCTTGTTGAGGGAATTTATAATTTACACTATAAATCTAAAAGATATCTGTTCTACTGTCGACTGGCATAGAAACTTTGAGTAAAAAATTATCAAGATTCACTGCACTTGATGTACCAATGAAGTGCCGTATGCACCATTAAGTGCGGATAAGGAAAAGTAAAGTAAAATAAAAAAATTATTAACATGTGATTTTCATATTAATATTTCATGTGTGATACCTTAGACTGGTAGTGAGACGTAAGACTGATCATCCTACCTTGGTGTACCAATGCAGTGCCCTATGCACCATTGGGTGCGTATAGGGGAAGTATGTAGTAGTAGTAGTAGGTTTAGCAGGACCTACAATACATAATATACTACAAAATATCAGACCAATACTTGAGAGATATTATCTATTTCCATTATTCATTTTACTATTCATTTTCACAGAAACAATCTAATTACCAATTGCACTACGTATTACGTATTTTTAGGTGAATTGTTTGCTAAAACTTTTATCTCAAAACACACGTTATTTTTGGTGGTTACTAAGTCCGCCTCTGTGGAGGTTAGGCTTAAATGGCGACGTAAAGCGAGAACAGCCAAATTATCCACAAAACGAATGAATCGTCGCATGTTGCAATGCAGAATGCAGTTAAACAAAAAAAAAACATTTAAAAGTGCAATCTGAATTCATCCTTCCTGTAAACCCTTTCCATATAATGGTGTTTCCCATAAAACTCTCTGGATTAGAATCCAGCTTCACCACAATTTGTTGCCTACATCTTGACTTGACACAGTTATTTCACGAATAACCTTAATAAAGTAATAAAAAAATAATAAGTTGAAATAATTATATCATTTGAGATATATGGCAATCGTCCGTCTCGGAAGACGATGAAGATGCGGCACTCATCAGGAAGGCAGCCGAGAAAAGCGGCTTCTCTGGTGACTGTGAAGTCCCATACGAGACCTGCACAGTCGACCACATCTCTCACCCCTCCAGGTTGTGGAGGGATCCAGTTGGTAGCTGCTTCGCTCGCTGTCTTCTAAGTCTCAAACTCTCCACCCAGAGACTGGTACTTATACATCGAGTTTTGTTACACGGTGTATATTCTCACTAATACTAGGGGTGAGGATTACTCCTGCAGACATACGGTTTAACTAATACCTTGACACCACATTTAACAGGACGTTACTGTTAAATTAACCCGGTGCTTACCCGGTCAAAACAAAATGCCGCCTTTATAACTCCTGCATCACACCTCCTGTTCTCCTCTATGGCTGCGAATCGTGGCACCTAACCAAGATAGCAGACTTCTGAGTTTTGAGAATAGGTGTCTTAGAAGAATTTTAGGTGTGCGGTGGTTTGACTTTGTAAGGAACACAGGGATGAGGCAACGGACACAGCAACCCTATCTACTGTCATCCAGCGAGGGCATGGGGGGCCTGGCGAGGCGGGATACCGGTCTCCACACGGGTGGTTGTAATTACTAATGAATAATGATCGGGGTAGAAACTAACATCCCTACCACTGTTAATTTGGGCCGACTCTGGTTGGTTTGGGTGATGGAAACAATGACAATTATAATACATAAGCCGAGACGGTGGTAGGGGTACAATGAAAGCATTTGTTCGCGTACATAATCGTAAATTCATCCGTATTTTTATCACACTAACAATCTTAAAATCGCGGTTTAGCTTGTTGAAAAAATCGGTGGAGTTGGCTGGACTGAAAAAAGACTCAATAATCTTTAAAGCAGTCTAGGGAAAGGGTGGGGCTTTCATTGTCATCCAGCGAATTATATATATACGAGTATATAGGTAGTATTATTTTAAAAATATACTATGCAAAACTGTTGTTTTTCTATTAATAAAATCTATATAATAATAGTTCGTAGAATTTTTCTTGTTGTCTTGAAATTTTCTCATTAAATTTCACGACAATAAAGACGATGCTAGGTATTTTCTTACAACGATAAAATAATAAAAAAATAGGTACCTAATCTAATATGTTATGGTATTCAAAATCACTTGAAAACTAGTGGAGGCTGTTATAAAAAAATATGGTATGGTATCATATATGATAATGTGCATTTTCACTTGGTTTCTCTTCAATAATATTTCTATGGTACTTATACTCCTATTTTCTAGTGCAGAGCAGGTACTGGGTGCCACACAAAATATTGAATGAAATTTAATTAACTAACTATGTAACCATCACGCCATTTCCCCGTAGGGGTAGGCAGAGAGGATAGAACGCCATACCACCTGTCCTGACAGACTTCCTTTGCTTCCTCTACATTCATACAATCATCTTCTCATGCACATACGCCGATTATTTCGACTTTTCACATGTCCGCTTTCAAGTAATTGTCGAACTTGGTCATGCCATGTCTTTTTCGGCCCTCCTCGGCTTCTACATCCAGGCACACTTGCATTTAAACTTCTTTTCATTCGCTCCACATGACCAAACCATCGTAAAAGCCCTTTCTTAATTTTGTCGATAATGCTTATCTCAGCCTTGCACTCTGCTCTAATTTCGACATTTGTACACCTATCATACATAGTCTTACCACACATTCGCCTGAGAGATCGCATTTCAACAGCGTTTAGCCTACTTTCATCCTTCTTTTTCCAACACCACGGTTCACTACCATACATAAGTGTTGGTACTAGAACTCCGTTGTGTACTGCCAATTTTGCTTCTGTACTGCCAATATTTATTTTATTAACTCGCCATCAAAAGTCAAAATGCTAATTTATGAATTAATTTACAACAAATTATTGATATTGAAAAAGAATAAAATTTGCTATAAACCTCGATAAAATAAACAAATTCTCCGAACATTGTACTTCGTTTTGTGTATCCATTAGGAAGTTTACGTTATTTACGTCTATAATAAATCATGTCTGCTTCTTTCGCCACGTTCGCTCCTACGTGGAGCATGTGGACATCACCAGATCCCTTCAGGAGACCCTGTCACCAGCCAGCTCTCTCGCCTTTTCCCACGTCAGGCCCGCATCCATCAACTCCGCCGAATACATCCGTAGGACGGTCATCGACGGTCTGCCAGGACGGCGGGATCCTGCAGGCGTAAAGAAGAGGCAGCTCGGGTTCAGGCTCTCCCGAGGCATCCGGAGTACATGCCCAAGCCAGGTCCATCGCCGCATCTTCACGACTCCAGTTATTGGAGGTTTCTGCGTCCGTTCCCTAACTTCATCGTTGGTTATGAAGTCAAACCACCTAATGCCTAGAATCCTTCTCAGACACTTGTTCTCAAAGCTCAACAAGCGAGCATTCTGAGCTTTTGTGAGGTGCCAGGATTTGCATCCATAAAGGAGCACCGGCACAATACAGGAATTAAGGAGTCGGCATTTTTGTTTTGACCGAGTATAAACTGGAATTCCAGATAAAAATAGTTTAATAGATCGTATTATAACAGGAATTTGACTTGAGGATCACTATGTTTTGAATGATTACATGCATGAATGAATGAAGGCAAGATGATCAGTTTTACGCTTCAGTGCCAGTCCAAGGTATCACATATAATGAAATATTTATTACAGTAGTATGTAATGAAAAACATTAACCAGTAAAATGCTTTCCTCGACACGTGGTCCCCCAGTGAGGAATGCATTAAAAATAACTACTACTACTACTACTTTCCCTTATCCGCACCCGATGGTGCATAGGGCACAGCATTGGTATACCAAGTGCAGTGTATCTCGCTCATTGTATTACATGAAGGTAGGATGATCAGTCTTACGCTTCATTACCAGTCCAAGGTATCGCTACGGGAATCGAACCCGCGACCTCATGCACGGTAGCCACATGCGCTACCACTATGCTACGAGGAGGTCAAAATAGCAATACAGGCTGTAACAAAACTCGATGTACAACCCGAAAACTGGTGAATCTACATCGTATTTGGAGACGGTTGTGTAACGACTTTCTGAGCTTGAAAAAAAAAATTTTTCTTCTCACAAAAGTTTTCATAAGTATGATTAAGTGAAATTGCTCAAATTCTTATTAAAACGCGTTTTTTAATTTTGTTTTCTTTATGGAAAGTATTAATTTGACTAAATACATGATATTTGATAACAGTTTGCAAAAACTTCATACTCCATTTTCTCGAAAACTAAGGGTCAAATCAAAAAAAAAATCTCCAAAATCGACTCAAAATATTATGTAGATTCGCTGGTTTCCCGCTTGTAAATCGAGTTTTGTTACACCCCTGTAGGTATATCATAAAACTGTAATGTAGTAAAAAAATATATAAAAAATTTCAAGACATTTTATACATTATGTCGCGGATAAAACACTCTAGTTCCGATTCACCCGGTAATGCAGGGTAGGTGGGTTCACGTGTCAGCGAGCTCGTAGCTTACTTTTCACATCTCCCAGACATCATCAGACATTTCTTTCTTCTGCCTGTCTGGGTCCATCACGGCTACTTACTTACTGCTCGCTGCTACCAGTTACCAGAACCCCCGCCACCTCCACCGCCCCAACACACAATGAAATACTTTCCGATCTGGTTCCAGTGAGAATTCAGGGAATTTTATTAAGATTTTTAATTCAATTCGTAAATCACCTTAAATATATTAACAATATATTAGCAAATTAGACAAAAAAAAACATCACTTCTAATATATTAGAGTATAATTGTTCCCACATATAGACTACTGCTCATTTATATTATATTATACCTAAAAAAATTACGAGTTGAATTTTGCAAAAGTTATCCAAATTTCAAAAAAATTGCGAAAGTGAGAGTAAAAAAATTACGAATTTTGCAAAACAAGCCATGCGAATCATATTGAAGTGCAGTAGAAGACCAAACATTAAAAAAAATATTTAACTTTTGAATATTATGTCTGTAGACCAAAGAATTAAACATAATGTTGCTAATGAAATTAACAAAATTTTTTTCTGCAGGTCGAAATTTCCAGATAATTTCAAGAAATATTTGCAAAACAATCATTAAAAAACTGCAGCACTGACTTTTTCGTATAAATATGCGACAATTTTCAAGTTTTTCCAATTTTGTAAACTAGTGCAAAGAAAAAAAACAATTGAGGAAAAAAAAAAATAATTATAATTTTCGAAACACAAATACTTGAAGCTATGTTGAATTTGAATTGTCTAAGGGCATTAAAAAAGTTTGTATGAGGAGATTTCATATGTAAGAAATAAGAAATGAATAAAATGTAAAGTTATTATTTTAGGGTTAAATGTAAAAAATATATGTGTGAAAAAATATTAGTGTAGGTATCAATATAGCTAAAATTGAAAAATGTATAATAGTTAGGATATAGAATAGTTAGGACAAAAAAAAATTAATGACACGTAAATATAATAATATTAGTTGCCATGTAAAAATTAATTGATAGTACCTACAAAATAAATTTAAATTTTAAAAAAAATTAACTTACTTTGCCATATAAAACAGCAGGTGAGAAGCTTAAAAGGTATTTGAAAATGGTATCACAAAGCTTTTACCAACACTGCCTATTTGAAATGGTATCAGTACCTGCCTATTTACATAATACAAATATAATAACCAACCATTTTTTTTTAAATAAATGTCAACGAAGATCTACGTATGTTTGGCTGTTATTTTTTTACGTGTTATTATAAATTTACAAAATGTATCAATACATTTGTAATATTCTTATTCAAAGAACACAATATCGTGGACAAACTTAACACTGGCGACGCAGTGGTACATTATAAATTAATGAGAATAAAAAATCTTATAAAACACTGGTAAGCGCTATCGGTTTCTGGGTAAATGGGCCATTGCCTGTTCTAACAAACCGATAGGATCACGGTAGCAACATTAATTAACAAATTACCTAAACGGTAATCTTATTACCTCGCCAACAATAGTCCACTAATTTAATAATGCAATTATAACAAATCATTTTTCGTTCTTTAAATCCTTTTCATGGCAAAGAACCATCTTCTCGATAAAATAAATATATTTCGGGAACAGGTTGCACCGATTGGTAAAGCGGTTTGGGCGGTTAGCAGTCACATACAAAAAACCCTCTACGATTATTCGTGTAAAGATTTATGTGCTATAATACTATGGATAATACAAAAAATTATTTAAATTACTCGCTTATTGCGTTATTATTATTTTATTATCATTAAAATGGCTGCGCGTTGAACAGCCCCGAGTTAATGGAAAGACAGACAAGCGGATAGACAAGACAGATTAAGTTTAACTCGCGGAAAAGGATTTAAAAATAATGTAAAACTACTCACCAGAAAATCTCCTGACGGGAATCACAGCGAACGCGGAAATACTTACTATAATGTATAAGTAGATAGTTTTCTAGGCTTGGTACTCTCTTTCAATATTATTTTTTAAGCCCGCTTCATACGGGGGCAGAATACTGTAAAGTTTCTCGTTCAGTCTGCAAACTGTCCCGTATAAAGCGAAAACTGTATGGAATATTGAAGGTGTGACGTTTGGCTGACCTGGCAGTTTTTAATATTGATATATTGAGCGCCAAAAAGAGTTCTCTGGCGGATCACGATAAAAAAGGGATAAGGTAAAAGTCTGCATTAAAAAGTAGAATGACAAAAATTACATGATTTTACGTACTGCGTTGCACCTTTACAATTATTAAGTTATTATTAAATTACAAAAAAAACATGTAACCTTCTTCTTGATAATCCATTGCAAATCTACTAGGTCAAACAAACTTTTTCTAGTAAATGAACAATAATTGGACCTAGCGTGAGTAATTTCTGCTCGGATTAGATTAATGATAGGCAAGGCGATGTTGTCTGTTTGGATGTAAATAAGTGAAGAATATATTATTAAAGAACCTGGGACTTCAAGACTTCAATAATACCCCTAGGTAGTATGAAAAATTATCATTTATTACTTGGGGGTAGTATAATATCAAAATTTAGACATCGATATTCGGACCCTACGATCTATTACGGGACCCTGTGCTTGCAACGAAAAATAGAATAACTATCCCCATATTATTATTTGCGTCAGTACCAATTTTGTCTATGGCTACTGCATAAACGTCAAACGTCAAATTAAAAAATGTCTGCCGCCGCGGATAGCCGCGGTGGTAAAATGGACATTAATTAATATTTACTGTAGAGAAGCTTTAAATTAACCGCAGGTAGATATTTGCTTCAAAAAATAAAATTCCAATATTTATACCCCATATGCTTTTTCCAATCCAATCCACAAAATAACCTGTGAACTTTTAAAAGTTTGTAAACATAACCAGTTGTTACATTGTTTTGTTTATTTCCTAGGAAGTATGGGCGACAGTGATGGAAATGATTCAGGGGGAAGTGGTGTGGACCTAACAGGCTTTTTGTTTGGTAATATTGACGAGTCTGGCCATTTGGAAGATGACTATTTATTGGACGGGGATGCCAAGCGGATGTTGTCTTCTCTCGGTCGGATGGGCCTGGGATCTTTACTTGCTGAAGTTATAGAGCCAGGAGACGAGCCTACGGACGACGATAAAGACAAAGGTTTGATTTCTGTCTTATTTTACCGACTTTTAAAATATCTGCACAAAAACATATATTAAATAAAAAATACCCATTTACTTTCTGCTTACTCTAATAGTGATTATGGTTAGTTAAATTGTGTTCCTGCGGTAGTTTGCAAACTGTGGCTTAGATTTTATTGTTTCGAATACCACCAGTCATTACTTAAGAGATTTACACATACAAGCAGGCGGCAATCTATTTATTTTCAATTTTGGTGCTAGTCTCAAATAGTTTGAAATAACTGTACAAAAGAAAGTTGGGGTGGAGCAGCATTGAACCGACGGATTCTAATCTGGAGTCCACGACTCTGCTACTAAAAGACTATCTGGTTTAAATTTATGTTCCAAATAACATGATATTGATAATATTGAGAATTATGCCAATATGGGCTCAATGTATATATACTGTAAGCTATATATACTCTGTTTAAGGGATTGCATGAAAAAGTCATTGTCATTTGACAGTATATTTTTTGTATACTATAAGTATTTAGTTCTTTATAATATTGCATTCTTTTATTTCAGATTTTACTGCGAAGAGTCCATCGGCTGTGGACTATTTTGACTTCGGAGAGCTGGCAGAAGACTTCTCTATTCAGGTAAATTTGTTTTTTTATAGGATTCGATAACAGATACCTACATTATTTTAAAAATGGTCTGTCAATATTTTAAACAAAATAAAAGTGTGACAAAACTTCAAACCCAAATATCTCAGCTTTTTTTTTTGCTAGATAACACCTTCATTCACTCGTGCCTTGAAATTTACCGGCACAATACTGCATCTTCTTCCTGACATCCGTACAGCAACATGTTCAATATCATTTTATTTTAATTCATTTACTTTAGACTCGGACCCACGAAGCTGGTTATGATGGCGATATGGAGGGAGATGGGTCACTTATGCCCCCTCCTCAAGCACCCACAAGGTAGTTTTTCTGACACTTTCAACATATTATTATGGAAAGATCTTTTACGACCATTCAGTCATGTGGAGCAAATGAATGATGAAAGAACGACTAAAAAGATTTACGATGCGAGTATGTCTGGTTGTAGAAGTCTTTTATTTTTTATAAAAAATTTCATAACTTGTTTGTGTTTGCACTATATCTCTTCCAAGCGTTTATTTTACTTTTGACACATGGGCGCCTATAAAGTTCCGTAATTATTGACAGGCAACCATAGACCGAAAAATGAAATACTTCATGTTTTTTTCCTTTACGATAGTGAAGCACATGTTCTTTAGCTCCGATATTTATCGATATCGATGTTTAATGAGCCTACTTATGCAACGAGGATTATTTATGTAGATTTTTTCCATGAAAAAATATAAAATGTGATTTAAATTAAAACCTATTTGTTTTTTTTTTTTTGTTTCTTTGCCTTAAACAGAGTCCCGGTGAAAACAAAGGATACTTCTTTTTATTTTCTATACTTCTACCATACAGATAATTAACACTTTGAATTTTGCCACAGCCCAAAGGGAGAAAATGGACTGCGCCGCCTGGAAACTCCACTGGCCGCCATGTTGCCGTCTAAGTACGCCAATGTGGACGTGCGAGAACTATTCCCTGACTTTAGGGTCGACAAGGTACGCAATAAGCAATAAGTAATCTCAGCACCTTAGAAATTTGAAATTCTGTTTAGCCGATTTATAAAAATATTTTTTTTGCTGAACATCAAACTAAAAAAGTTGTATTATACAGGGTGTAACAAAACTCGATGTACAAGCGGGAAACCAGTGATAATATTTGGAGTCAATTCTGTAGAATGAATTTTTTTTAATTTGACCCATAGTTTTCAGGAAAATTGAGTATGAAATTGATTATTTTTCGATTTTTTTTGCATATTGTTATTAAATAACATGTATTTAGACAAAATAATACTATCTATAAAGAAAACAAATTTTAAAAACGCGTTGAAATAAATATTTGACCAACTTTACTTAATCTGCCCATGCCTAAGAAAACTTTGTAAGAAAAAAAAAAAATTTTTTTTCAAGCTCGTCTCCAAATACGATGTAGATTCACCAATTTTAGGGTTGTACTTCGAGTTTTGTTACACCCTGTATAAGGTTTTAATAATTATTGGTCTTCACTGGTATGCCTCGTACTGAGGACATATTTTATACCCGTTTTTTATTATCTTTTATATTCTTATTATGTTCATAAAGTAGGTCAATTATTATTGATTGAGGAACAGGTGTTGTGAATGTTATGAAAAAAAAGGTATAATTATATATTTGGTTGTATAATTTATTTAATCTCCACTCCACCCTCCTCCATGATCCAATTAAAGACTGCTTATTGAATAATATTTTTCGTTTTAGCGCATACAGATTTTTTCAATGTGTTGACCAGGTGCTGCGGTTCTCGCGCCTGTTTGGGGCCCGGGAAGGCGTCCTCGCTGCCGCAGATCTGGCGCGGGGTGCGGCGCAGGAGGCGGCGGCGGCGCTCCACCTCCGTCTCCAGCGACACGGCGCCCCCCGAGCCCGGCGCCCAGCAGCCCCCCGACCCCAAGTCCGACGATGAAGACAAGCTTCTCAGGTACTCACTCGCGGCCCGTTACAGTAGAATCTGTTGATCTGTAAAATATTATCGCGAGAGAGAAAGATAACTAAGTAAATAAATAAATAATATTAACAAAAGTAGGACACACTATGCCGAAAACTTTTTAGTTGATAGACATAGAGTAACAAAACTCGTAGCACAACCCGAAAACTAGTGAATCTACATCATATTTGGAGTCGAATGTGTAATATGACTTTTGAATCTGAGCTTAAAAAAAACAATTTTTCTTCTCGTAAATGCTTTTACAAGTAACTCAATGTTTGTGCACTCACTTTGTAGTTTTCCATAATTATGAAATTAAACAACTTTTGTTTTAAACTACTTTTTTATTTTTTAACACGCCAACCGGTTTCGGTGACACTACTCCTTCATCAGGGCTTTGTAAAATAATAATTTAAAATTAAGTAATAAGTCGCTAACTTAAAATGTTGAAGTGGTTGACTAGGTACTGGAATAAGGGGTGGAGAGAGCGTAACCGGTTGGTGTGTTAAAAATAAAAAAGCAGTTTAAAACAAAAGTTGTTTAATTTCATAATGCTTTTTTTTACAAGTACTGCAGATTAAGAAAAATTGGACAATTTCTTATTAAAATGCGGCTTTTTATTTTGTTTTCTTTATGGATAGTATTAATTAAAATATTAATGTCTAAACAAATTATATTTGTAACAATTTCTCAAAATTTCTCAAAAAAAAATCAACTTCTTACTCAATTTTCTCGAAAACTATGGGTCAAATAAATACAAAAAATCCACAAAATTTACTTTAAATAAGATGCAGATTCACTGGTTTCCCGCTTGTACATCGAGTTTGGTTACACGGTGCAGAGACATTAGTAACCCAATGTTTTTGTATGGGAAATATTCTTTAAAATCCCTCGGCACATGCTGATCAGAGTGTTGATTGTTCCCAGGCCGTGCGAGGAGGGCGGAGGCTCCGGGCCGGGGCAGACCGGCAGCCCCTGTAATGCGGAGAAGCAGAGCACCGCCCACTGGCGCTTCGGGCCCGCGCAGGTCTGGTACGACATGCTGCAGGTGCCCGAATCTGGCGAGGGCTTCAACTACGGCTTCAAACTCAAGGTAAAATACTATATTCACCCAGTCAAGACCAGCGAACACGCAAGGTATCATGTGCAAACTGGCAAACACCTGTGTCAGGGTAGGATTCCTAGTTTTCGACACCACTTTTTACTTTTATTTTTGTGATTAATATGCATTGTGGATTACTAAGAATGCAATATATAGAAATGACATCGGTGACGTCACCGATCGCATTTCTTATAAAACCCAATAAATTTACAAAAAAAATAAACATCCTTAATTTTTATTTCTGATATTCGGACACAGATCCGCGCCGGGTACTAAATGAAAATAATATTAGGCTATGTAAATTATATGGTACTAAAGAAATATAATAATTTTTAAAAAAATTTCAAAAAAATATGAAATAAAATAAAAAATGGATGCGTTACCGTGACCTAATTTCGAATGCGTGTCACGTGAATATCACGCAAACAGGATGTTATGACTGATAGTCTTGAGCGGATAAACATACTTTAATGCTGTGCACTTCATACAGGCATAGAAAGTAATTTTGAATGTTCAATATTTTGAATCCATAATTGAAGAGTTACCTTTCTAATTATTATCCACAGGAACCGGATTCTGAACCAGAAGCTGCCGACGCAGAGGCTGTATTCCCTGATGAAGCCTTCCTCATGGTCTCCCAACTGCAGTGGGAGGATGACGTAGTGTGGGATGGGACAGAAATCAAACACAAGGTATCTTTTACAATCAAACACAACAAGGTATCTCTTGCAGTCAAACACAAGGTATCTATTACTCTCAAACACAAGGTATCACAATCAAACACAAAGGTATCTCTTGCAATTATCTATTACAGTCAAACACAAGGTATCTTTTACAATCAAAAACAAGGTATCTCTTACAATCAAACACAAGGTATCTATTACAGTCAAACACAAGGTATCTCTTACAATCAAAAACAAGGTATCTCTTACAATCAAACACAAGGTATATCTTACAGTCAAACACAAGGTATCTCTTACAATCAAACACAAGGTATCTCTTACAATTAAACACAAGCAACTGGAGAAGTTTCTTGGAGGCAGCCAGGACCCTTAATAGGTTGTACCGCCAAAGACGATGGAGAGGATGGACGAATGGAGTTTTTTTTTACACAAAAGAAACAAAAACTACTGCACCAATTATTATTCTTCAATTGCTATTAATTACTTTTATTATGCTGCCACCTGTAGTTATCTCGATAAATGAACAATAAATAAAAAAGAGTGCTTTTCTGGTTAGATTCATATGCTTTTCAAAAAGTAATTTTGGTATTTCCCTATAATCATTTACATTACATCTGGAATACCAAACACCGAAAACTCCAACGCGGGTCTTAAATGCAGCCTTAATAAAGACTATTGATTTGTGATTTTTGTAAAGAAAATGATTTTTCTCAAGCCTGGGTTTTTGTGACGATATTCCCCTCTGTAATTGGGCCCCCTAGCCTATTGAGGTTTTAGTAATTTCAACAATGATGAGGGGTCACCGTAAGGTAAATAAAATGCGTGTTCACTCTGGTAAAATTTAATTCGGACTGCCCGGTTTGTATTTGTGACAACACTTTACAGCTGCCACAAGGTGATTAAATCAAATAAAAGTTTTAGTTTTAAAAAAATTTCAATAAAAAAAACAATCTCAAGTTGTAATTGTATTATTCGTTTGATTTCAGGTTTTGGCACGGCTAAACAGCAAAACAAATGCAGCCGGCTGGTTACCTAGTTCTGGTAATCGCACCGCACAAGCCTTTTCTCACCCTGGCCGAGCTCCCTTGGCTCACCTACCTAAACAGCCACCCCCTCACACGTAAGTTCACATAATCATTCCATACCTGCTCCCTATGTAGCACAAAATGGATTCCACAAACTCTCTTTAAGATAAGCGATCGGCCACCAGCTGTGTGCGGCTTTCCAAGTCAGGTCCTGTCTCAAGGCAGGGATCAGCAACATATCTATTAAGCCCACTTTATACGGGACAGTTTACTGTGCAGTTTCTTGTTCAGAAAACTACACAGTTTCTTGTACCGTTTTCTGACCAATAAAAACTGCGCGCTGTGAATTTTACCTTTACACGGCACAGTTTACTGTCTGTAGGCATGCGCAGAACGCAACAGTCGGACCATAGAATACACAGTCGGACTGCCATAAATGTTGCCATACTAATAATCTCTATTGTCGCCTATCTTATCAATTTTTTGCAGATCTATCGATTTTGTGGAGATTTATCGAATCTTTCGAAAATGTACAACCGATTTACCGATTTTTTGAGTCATTTTAATTTTAAAGCATTTATTTTATGCCATTATAAGCGCAGATAAATTCAACATTATGAATAACTTTAGGAACGTCTGCCGATTTTACAATTTGGCAACATTACTCATCTGTCAAATAGTCGTTATTCGATATTTTGAATTTCGATCTAGGATTTCAGTTCATTTTATTTATTACATTATATTCATATTCGCCATCATAAAAGTTTATCAAAGTTTATTTGTAATATTACCCATACGATATTACTGTCGTAATCGCCGCGGTGATACGCGCGCCGAAACTGTGTGAAAAAAATGTGTGGAATTAGCGCACAGTGAGAATCTGACACTAGCACACAGTTTTTCATCCAGTTTTAGCTTTATACGGGACAGTTTTCAGACTGCACAGGAAACTGTGTAGTAAACTGGCCCGTATATAGTGGGCTTTACTAAAATTACGGAATTTAAAAATATAGTACACTTCCATTTTTTGCTAGGATTCTTCCGAGGTAATATGGATTCCAGTGACGAGAATATTCTTCTCGGCACTCCTGATGATATTGTTTTAATGTTCCAGTGGAGAAGACGACACGTGGTACAGCATCTTCCCAGTGGAGAATGAGGAGCTGGTGTACGGGCGATGGGAAGAGGAGGTGATCTGGGACGCGGCAGCCATGACTTCTCTCCCCGAGCCCAAGTTGCTCACTCTGGATCCTAACGACGAGAATATTGTACTCGGCATTCCTGACGATATTGATCCTTCAAAAATACAAGCCGGTAAATATGTACATTTATTATGTGAATGCGGAGTATGTGTGTATACTCGTATATACTTCAACTGTTATTACTTAAAACCCGTTATTGGTCTTGCTAACTAATGTTCCACATATTATATTATTATACTCTGTAACGACTGTGTTGGTTTTGTAAATAAATAAACAGTAGGAACTTTTTTGGCTCCAAGGGAAAGTACTTTTTCTGAAGTAATTTTTTAAAAATTTATATATTTATTTAGTACTATACACCGTGTCCCACGATGAGACCGCGAAACTCCGGAGGGTGATTGTTCATGGTATTCTGAGAAAAAAATCCTTACAAAATTTTTTGATCCGGGCATTTCTAATAATTAATTAAAAAAAAGTATTCATAAAAAGCGACGAGTGTAATACTGGCTTCTGTTTGAAGTGCTAGCGGCGGCGGTGGGCGGGGAGGAGTGGGGATCCGCTCTGGTACACCTTGTACGGACATTCAAAATTCGAATTTCATATCTGAATCTTTAATATGTGATTTCTTCGCGCTTATTGGTGCAGGTCACGTGGTGTGAGCCAGTTCAAAAATTGACGGTATTACACGCGTGAATTTTTATTCATATTTTAATAGTTTTTTTAAGAAATTAGAATTGAGTTTTTTGAAAAACTTTATTAAGATTTTTTTCTCAGAATATCATGAATAATCACCCTCTGGAGTTTCGCGGTCTCATCGTGGGACACGGTGTATAATTTTTACATAGACTAATATTATTACATTATACTTAATTTATTTTTTTCCTTACTATTCTTATCCTACACTAATATTTCTCACACAAATATTTTTTACACTTAACCCTAAATAACTTTAAATTTTGTTCATTTTTTATTTCTTCTGACATCTCTTCATACATTTTAATGCCCTTTTACATGGGACAATTCTGTGACATAGTTTTTCTTTTCTTTTCTAATCTTATATTTTTTTAACCTCTTGTTGCATATTTATGAAAAAAGTCATTGTTTTTTAATTTGTTTTGTAAATATCTTGGAATTAACCCTTTAAACAATTTTGTTAATTTCATTAGCAACATTATATTTAATTCTAAAGTAATGAATCGTTTGTTTAATACTTTCAGAGAGAGGACCACAGCCCAAGGTAAAGATCCCGCACCCTCACGTGAAGAAGTCCAAGCTGCTGCTCGGCAAGGCAGGAGTGATCAACGTCCTGCAGGAAGATGCTCCTCCGCCACCTCCCAAGTCTCCTGACCGAGATCCGTTCAACATATCCAATGACGTGTAAGTTTTTTTTACTATTCTATTGCGCTCCTGACGCTACTTCACAAGATCTTGGATAAAAAATATGTAAGTAAGAGATGTAGAGAGATGTAATTTGCAGCAAGAATTAGCATTCTGTTCTCCACTGTGTATAATTCTGATGGATTTGAGTCTATTCTATGTTTGATTGTTGTCAACTAACAAATTTAATTAGTATACGAGTGCCTGGTCAAGTTACCCGTAGTAATGCACTATTTTACTGTAGCCAATCATCGACCAGTTTACAGTGCTAACTCACCGATACGAAGGATGCATGCACTGGCTAACAAGTATACTAACAATATTGATGTTTTCAACACAAATCTAGTGCATTTTAGGGAACAGTGTCTGTATGCCATCTCTGGCGGTAATGAATAGCTACCTACTGTGTAATCATTTAAAAATGTCTATGTAAAAGCCCTATGGGCGTACAAACAATAAAATAAATAAATATCTTCGACAAAGACAGCATCGATTATTTTACCTACCACAAACTGAATTGAAACCTAGGCCCACATTACTAACATATCTACATTGCAGTTGCGTATATGATGGAAATCAGTATATTACCAAAGAGGTTTTATATTAATTATTTTTATATACGCATCACAACTGGGATATATAACATTTAGAGTTGGTAATCTGGGCCAGATTGAAGCAGGTTGAAGAATTAGTATATTTGGGAAGCATGTTTACAAGAGACGGAAATGTGGATAAGGACATTGAGAGAAGGGTTAGTGCCGGAAGCAGAGTTAATGGTGCCTTGAAATCGATAGTGGCAAATAAGAACTTATTTTTATTTTTATATCCCTACAGAGATGAGGTAGAATTTTTTCAAATTCAGGAATATGGATATTCGAGCGTTTACAGGGCTTATGACCTGTCATTGGCTGGGTTAAGTGGCCACTTTATGTAGGTACTACAACATTCCCCATTCCGCTCATTAGCGAATATCCACACTAGGTAACATAGATGGCGCGTTCAACTCGCTGGTGGATGATTCTTGATTCGTAGCATATATACAAAATCAAAAATGTTACCTGGTGTGGATATTTGCTAATGAGCGGAATGGGGAATGTTGTAGTACCTACATAAAGTGGCCACTTAACCCAGCCAATGACAGGTCATAAGCCCTGTAAACGCTCGAATATCCATATTCCTGAATTTGAAAAAATTCTACCTACTCCCGTCTTGGGATAAAATCCAGATTTGTGTGCAAGTATTCGAACACGATTCAAAATGTTATATAAGAACTTATCGAAAGAAGCAAAATTGGCAGTACACAACGGGGTTCTGGTACCAACCCTTATGTATGGTAGTGAAGTGTGGTGTTGGAAAAAGAAAGATGAAAGTAGACTGAATGCTGTTGAAATGCGATCTATGTGTGGTAAGACTATGTATGATAGGTGTACAAATGTCGAAATTAGAGCAGAGTGCAAGGCTGAGATAAGCATTTATCGACAAAATTAAGAAAGGGCTTTTACGATGGTTTGGTCATGTGGAGCGAATAAGTGATGAAAGAATGGCTAAAAGAAGTTTAAATGCAAGTGTGCCTGGATGTAGAAGCTGCGGAAGGCCGAGAAAAACATGGCGTGACCAAGTACGTCAAGTACTTGAAAGTGGTCATGTGAAAAGTCGGAATAATCGGTGTATGTGCATGAGAAGATGTATGAATGTAGAGGAAGCAAAGGAAATCTGCCAGGACAGAGTGGTATGGCGTTCTATACTCTCTGCCTACCCCTACGGAGAAATGGCGTGATGGTTAGTTAGTTAGTTAGTTAATCTGGGCCCGAGCCATTAATGAAGTGTGAGAACTTTCATATCAGCAGCCACGGTAGCATTTTTCAAGTATGAAATGTCACATCTGATATTCTTGTTCGACGGTCGTTATGGTTGTTTCCATGTCTTCTTTCTCAGTTTCTACGCGGCCCGTTCGTCGACGCTGCGCCTCCGCGCGGGCGGCGGCCAGCTGATCCAGCACAGCACGCCGGCGGTGGAGCTGCGCGGCCCGCTGGTGCAGACGCACATGGGCCCCGCGCGCCTGCGGGCCTTCCACCGCCCGCCGCTGCGCAAGTACTCGCACGGCCCGCTCGCCGCGCAGGGCCCGCACCCGCTCTTCCCGCTGCTGAAGCACATCAAGAAGAAGGCCAAGGTATGCGGAGACTAGGACACTTTATTATTATTTTTTTTATTTTATTTAACCCTGTGTTTGTCGCTAGGCAAATACATACACAAACGGTCGCTACTGGGTAAAAATTACAACATTTTTTCATGGCTTTTTTTCAGAACACAGGTATTTTTATTTTAACTTTGGTATTTTATTTTGTTTATTTGAACAATGAGCTACAAATAAAAGGCCACTTTTGATAAATACATGATAAATAACGTATTTACTTATATTTAAGGCATATTAAAGAGATCCAATTTTTTTTTTTTTAAATACTCTTTAAAACAACAATAATCTAATTTTTTTCTTAAGAAGTATGCGAAATGAGATAAGACTATCAAATAGATATAGATATAGAATAATAAACTTATAAACTGACAAAAATAAATTTTCCTTTTATACTTAAAATTCTAGTGGTACCGGTCGCTACCGGGTATTTTTCACCCACACCTATTTTACACGTCCCATGCGGCCGAGCGCGTGGCGGTAACTGACCGCCGCGCTGGGAGGGACTCTAATTTTAATGCCGAAAGGTACCCAAAGCGGCGAGTTGCCGAATTGCGCAGAAAAAAAGATACACGTGTTTTTATGACCTCTGTGGTATTTTTTACCCGGTAGCGATGAACGCAGGGTTATCACCTCAACAGGCATAAACCCTAGTTGAGAAAAATCACTTTTGAACCCTGTAAACGCCTAGATAACCCACATTCGTTTCCAGAGTTTCTCTGTCTCTGTTGGGATATCAATAATATCTGATATCAGCCCAGCATGGGTATAATCCAGTAATTTGTCTACAAGTATTTGTATACGTTCAAAATGTTGTTAAAAAGATTAACTGGTTAAAATATAAAAAAAAGCAAACAAAAATTGGAGAGACCTCTTCAGGCGTCTTCTAGTAAGTAAAAAAGCTCAATAGAGCCTTACCTACACTAATAATGATTGATTGCCAAAAATGCTTAACAATCTTCTCAACAGATGTCACCAGAGAGAAAAAAAGGTTAAAAATTGTCGAAAAACAAACTCAAATGTGGAAGGTTCTGTACAAATTCAATATGTATAGTAGTTTCAAAAACTCGTCATATATGGTTATCAGATGATGGGCGGAATAAGGATGTTGTAGTACATCAAGTGGCCACTTAACCCAGCCAATGGCAGGTCATAATCCCTGTAAACGCCTAGATAACCCACATTCGTTTCCAGAGTTTCTCTGTCTCTGTTGGGATATCAATAATAAATAATAACTTATTATCCACCTTGTGATATAGTGGTTAACACGTTGGGCTACTATGCATGAGGTCGCGAGTTCAATTCCCACGGGGGTCATCATGAAAAAAATATTGGCTTAAAATGTGGTTTTTCATTTACGAAAAAGAATTTCAGGAAGTGGCATTCCATGCATGAAAAATACTACCGTGCCTAGTGTTGCCTAGTGACAGTTAGTGACTCGCTACGTCATCACTAGACATCTGTGATTGTATTGTATTGCTGGAGTATTTTGACAGTGAAATTGGATAATAAGTGGTGTCATGAAATTAACCCTTATTTTCTAGCAACGAGAGATGGAACGCATGGCGTCCGGCGGCGGCGACGTGTTCTTCATGCGCTCCGTGGAGGACCTGAGCGGGCGCGACGGCGAGCTGGTCCTCGTGGAGTTCTGCGAAGAGCACCCACCGCTCATCAACCAGGTCGGCATGTGCTCCAAGATGAAGAACTACTACAAGCGCTGTGCCGGAAAGGTAACGACCAGTGATGCCTTTTCTCACATTCAGCTCCAGCAGTATTGTATTTTATTTTATTTTATTTAGAGTACATACCCGTACATTATATCAAGCGTAAGAACAAAGAAACTAAGTAGTAACGCAATAAGATACAGCTATATTTTAGCCTTGTAATTGTACAAAATGTATTCCCAAAGAAATAAAATATAAGTACATATATGAAAATATTTTAAATTACATATAAATGAAGTAAGCAAGATTTCAAATAAATGAGTTAAGATGCATGAGCAAACAGTGGTTATGTTATGTCATGTGTATGTGTGTGGAGTGTGGTGTATGTGTTGGGAAATCTGAATATTCAAGCGCAGGAGAGGATAAGTAAAGAGAATGAGGATACCGTCATAATTACATTTAAATTTGTCTGCAATAATTTGATAATATTTTCGTTACAGGACAGTGGCCCCAAAGCGTACAAGTACGGCGAGGTGGCCTACGCGCACACGTCCCCCTTCCTGGGCATCCTGACCCCCGGCCAGTCCCAGCAAGTGGTGGAGAACAACATGTACCGCGCCCCCATCTACCCGCACACCATGCCCCACTCGGACTTCCTGGTCATACGCTCCAGGTAATCCATGACACTTATCTGCAAAAAAAGGTTTTTTCTCCTTCTATTTATTAACTTTTTAAAATTAAGTGTTTCTTAACATCGGAGATAAAGCAGAAAAAGTTTTGCAAATGAGGAAATGGCGTGATGGTCAATTAGTTCATTTCATTGCAGACCTTAGTCTTAGTTAGAGTAATTTACATACTTCAAATTTTGAAGCCCCAATCTCCATGGATAAAATGTTCTTATTAGCAATTTGACATCTAAACAGAGACGAGAAACTTGGAAGGGAACATGGATATCTAGGCGTTTACAGGGCTTATGACCTGTCATCGGCTGGGTTAAGTGGCTACTTGATATATTAAATTTTGTTTTTAACTACTTTTTTAGATAAAAACAAAGTTTTAAAAACAAACAAGGAGTTATTTCATTTTATATCCCATGAAGTAGATTTTTTTCCGAATTCAGGAATATGGATATTCGAGCGTTAACAGGGCTTATGACCTGTCATTGGCTGGGTTCAGTGGCCACTTGATGTATTACAACATTCCCCATTTCTTATTTGTTTTGTTGCAACTTCCAGGCAGCAGTATTTCATCCGGGAAGTGGACGCTCTGTTCATGGCCGGACAGGAGTGCCCCCTGTACGAAGTTCCGGGACCCAACTCCAAGAGAGCCAACAACTTTGTGAGAGATTTTCTGCAGGTAAGATTAAAGAACCAAACAAGAGGAACTTAGAATAGCGGACATCAGATTAGAATCACTCCACCACAACTTATTTCCTACTTTCTGTGGCAGTTATTTTCAACTATTTGAAAGTAATTCCAAAATTAATGTACAAAAACGATATTCTTTTAAATAATGAAATACCTCATTTTTGGACCCTACTATACTATTTTTGATTTAGGTTTATTTTAAAAACGCAAATATTTTATTTTTAGTCTAAAATAAATCAAGACACTGTCAGTTTATACAAATTATTATTCTCCACAAACTAGACAATGATGAAAACATTTTCAAATTAGGAATAAGATTGCTTCATAAACTAGACAAGTAAGCACTTTCAAATAGAGAATATGAATGCCTTGTAAAAGTAAACACTTTCAAATTTGAAATAAGAAAGCTCTGTTGAAGAAAACATTTTCAAATTAGGAATAAGAATGCTTCATAAACTAGGCAAGTAAACACTATCAAATTTGAATAAGAATGCTGTGTAAAAGTAAACATGTTCAAATTAGGAATAAGAATGCTTCATAAACTAGACAAGTAAACACTATCAAATTTGAATAAGAACGCTCTGTAAAAGTAAACATTTTCAAATTTGAAATAAAAACACTAAAAGTAAACTGTTTAAATGTGCAAGGCTGAGATAAGCATTATCGACAAAATTAAGAAAGGTCTTTTACGTTGGTTCGGTCATGTAGAGCGAATGGATGATGAAAGAACATCTAAAAAAATATATGATGCGACTGTGCCTGGATGTAGAAGTCGAGGAAGGCCGAGAAAGACATGGCATGATCAAGTAATACAAGTTCTTGAAAGTGGGCATGTAAGAAGTCGGAATAATCGACGTGCGTGCATGAGGAGATGTATGAATGTGGAGGAAGCAAGAGAAGTGTGCCAGGACAGAGTGGTGTGGCGTTCTATCCTCTCTGCCTACCCCTTCGGGGAAATGGCGTGATGGTTAGTTAGTTAGTTTAGAATGCTCTGTAGAAGAAAACATTTTCAAATTAGGAATAAGAATGCTTCATAAACTAGGCAAGTAAAAACTATCAAATTTGAATAAGAACGCTCTGTATAAGTAAACATTTTCAAATTTGAAATAAGAATACTCTAAAAGTAAACATGTTCAAATTAGGAATAAGAACACTCTGTAAAAGTACACATTTTCAAATCAGAAAGTTCCGTGAATCAATACAAGTGTGTACACTTACATCTGTTGTGCAGGTATTCATCTACCGGCTATTCTGGAAGTCCCGCGACCAGCCGAGGAGGATCAGAATGGACGACATAAAGCGCGCCTTCCCCGCTCACTCGGAATCTTCCATTCGCAAGAGGCTCAAGCTGTGTGCCGACTTCAAGAGAACCGGTCTAGATTCTAACTGGTCAGTATTTTTTTAATAAACTCGACTTTTAATTGAATTAAATTAATCTCCGTGTCTGGGCTCTATGAATTTTTTCTTTTCGTGCAGTAAAATGATAACAATTCGTGCTAATCTGTTGGTCAGTTGGTTAATTTTTATAACAATTATTAATGTATCTATGTCTCTATATCAGAACCGGGTTTGGGTCTAGTTCTAATCTCTATGTTCGAATTCAGTATACACCAACGTAATAAAATAGCTTCTTACGATTTCGAATTTTCTAATAACATAAAACAAGGACTCTTATTAACCATGGCTATTCTTATTAATATACTTAGTATTTTAATATTATTTTATTATTATTATAGGCAGGTTGGCAGTTTGCTGGTGCGCCTATATCTTTTGTACTGCTTCTTGTCTGCCGTCTGCATCTATTGACCGTAGTGGAGTGGACAACTAGGCCTGGCAATTTGTTCCAGTCTGAAACCACCCACTGGGAAGGAAGTTTTTCTTGGGGTTCTATTATTTATTGTAAGAAATAATTTTACAGTAGTCCTTATAAAACTAACACAAGTTTTTTCTTATAGATATTTAGCAATTAAGCACAAATCAATAATTAATCAGCCTGAATTTATAAAAACCTCTCCTCTGTCAGCCATTCCTTTAAAATTTTAACCTTATCTTTAATTTTGACACACAATCCTAGAAATTCTTAGGTAGTATATTAAAAATACAAGGCACTGCATGATGAAGGGTCCGTTTTCCATATTTTGTTAAGGTGGAATTGGGGACGATAGAGCATCCAGTTGTGGCCCCGTAGGCTGGTGTTGGGATTCAGCCGATACATCCCGTGCAGGGGGGCAGTCATAGTAATCATTATATCAATGATAACATGCCCTCTATACGTTTATTTGCTTCGCTATTGTGTATGTTCTCTGACCAGGTGGGTGATCAAGCCCGAGTTCCGGCTGCCGTCGGAGGAGGAGATCCGCGCCATGGTGTCCCCGGAGCAGTGCTGCGCGTACTTCAGCATGGCGGCTGCCGAGCAGCGCCTCAAGGACGCCGGCTACGGGGAGAAGTTCCTCTTTCACCCAGCACGAGACGACGACGAGGAGATGCAGCTCAAGATGGATGACGAGGTATCCGCCATGCTATACAGTCAGTTATGCTCCTGATGTCGCTGCGACCTGGGTAGATCTATTGTTTATGGGTCGTCATAAATTTGAATCTCGTCCTCCACGTCTATTATTTAAAAATTACAGTTTTAGCTGAGACCAGAGTTTATAAATTGTGTGTTTTAAAATGTAATCCAAATTTATTGAATGCCACAAAGCTTAAAAAAAAATACCTATTACATTTAAACTAACTAACTAAACTAACCATCATGCCATTTCCCGGTTAGGGGTAGGCTGAGAGAGGATAGAATGCCATACCACTCTGTCCTGACAGACTTCTTTTGTTTCCTCTACAGTTCATACTCTTCTCAATGCATCATACGCCGATTATTCCGACTTTTCACATGACCACTTTCAATTACTTGACGTACTTGGTCATAGCCATGTCTTTCTCGGCCTTCCCTCGGCCTCTACATCCAGATACACTTGCATTTAAACTTTTCTTTTAGCCGTTCTTTCATCACTCATTCGCTCCTCACATGACCAAACCATCTTAAAAAGCCCTTTCTTAATTTTGTCGATAATGCTTACGTTTTCTCCTCTTAAACTAATTATATTTTTCTTGAATGGACCTTGTAAACCAAATAAAAATTTCTATGAATGTAGAAAAATATAAACGAAAAATCACAAGAACATCGGTGCAAATCCGTTTGTGAATCGGATAATTAATATAACAGAGATACAATCATTTTAAAGTTTGATTTTTTTGTAAAGATTTTGTTATGATGGACGTTCGGTGACGTTTACTAAAAAAAAAAACTATAAATGATTGTATCTCGCTTATTAAATATCGATTTCACGAACGGATTGCACTGATGGCTTTGGGATTTCTTCGCTGTATTTTTCTGCATTTCACAGAAAATTTTGGTTTGACAAATTTGAGACAAATCAAAAATTTCTAAAACCAGACTTAGTGACTTGAATAGTAGAACTATGTACATAATTTGTCACTATTTCTGGTTTGCAGATAAAAGTGGCGCCTGGAACACGACGCGCGCGTACATCCAGGCGATGCGCGGCAAGTGCCTGCTGCAGCTGACGGGCCCGGCGGACCCCACGGGCTGCGGCGAGGGCTTCTCGTACGTGCGCGTGCCCAACAAGCCCACGCAGAGCAAGGAGGAGCAGGACCAGCAGCCAAAGCGGACGGTGACCGGCACGGACGCCGACCTGCGCCGCCTGTCGCTCAACGACGCCAAGGCGCTGCTCAGGAAGTTCGGCGTGCCGGAGGAGGAGGTAATTTTAGGGATGCTAGGCTATCAGTCATTATGGAGGAGGATAGGGGACGTCCATTTGGGTGTTCACTTTTTTCAGGTGATTGGTGGTCGCATACATAACTCAGAAAATTCTGATGGATGTAGGTCTGTTCGTAACTGATAATTATCTTCGACAAAAGACAGCATCGATTGTTTTTTCCTGCCAATATGCAGAACCAACCTGCCAATGGTTATGCCTGTTGGTAGAGCAATCTTGTTACTTAATCGCATCACCTCGGATGTCGACTTATTTTCACGACAGTGGATCTTCCGCCAGGAGAGCACTTTCTAATTTGTAATTACTACTACTACTGTACTACTGTCATTAATTTGTAATGTTACTTTCTGTTTTTTTTGCTTTAACCTTTATATCTATTGCAGTATTATTTATAATTGTATTAAGAAAGATTTTGGATTTTTTGTTATGTTTACTTAATATCTTTTAAAAGAATAAATAAACATATCTTCAAACCTGGTCTTGACAATAGGCTTAAAATATTATATCGACGGTTCCTATATCGACATTTTATTGTTTTAGACTGTCCAATTTACATAATATTTTCAGGTGATCAAAAAAAAAATTATGTTTGATTAAAAAAAAAACACAAATTTTAGATTAATTTTTTTTTTCGGTTCATTAAGAGGATGCGCGTTTGTCATGGACTGCGACTGTTTCTCCATACAACGATGTCCTCGATTTTTTTCGTGTAATTTTGGCACTAAGAGCAATGATTTTTTTTCTCACACGTTTTCATATATTGACCAGAAGTGTCCGCCTCCGTAGCATTAGCGGTAGCGCATTTGGATTACCGCGCATGAGGGTTGCGGGTTTCAATTCCCCGTAGGAGGTCAACGTGAAATATATTTAATTTTTATTTTACGTGTGATACCATACCTGGACTGGCACTGATGCGTAGGACCGACAGATCATCTTGCCTTAATGTAATAAAAATGATGGAGAAAACTACACTGCACTTGGTGTACCGATGCAGTGGCCCTTATGCACCATTGGGTGTGGATAAGGGAGAGTAGTATTAGTAGTAGTTATTAACAATTAATTTTATTTTATTAATAAAAAAAAAAAAATTTATCAAAGAAATAAGACATGACCTTACTTGTTGAATTGTGTGACCCGCATTTGGATGTCCGCCTTGCAGATCAAGAAGCTGTCCCGTTGGGAGGTGATAGACGTGTGGTGCGTCCACTCTGTCCACGGAGTAGGGTCCAAGGCTGGTGAGGAGGGGCAATGACCAAGTTCTCTCGGGGGGAACCGCTTCTCCATAGCGGTCAGCACCAGGCGAGGTCTGTATACTCCGGTATCCAAACCATTCACAGCACTATCCCTTGTGTATGGAAGGAGTTTATTTTGTTTTTTATACATGGTGTAACAAAAACCGTCTGTGACACGGGCAACCCTTGGTATCTACTGTCATCCGGCGAAAGCGTTTCGGCTTCTTACTAGCGTACGCCTCCCGTGAGCCTTAACCACGCTTGCCTATTTTACATAGGCGTCAGGTTCTCTCGGCGTCCTGGCCGTTGTGCCTCCACTGTCGGACAATTCGTCAGCAGTTTGCGTCATTAGCTTGTGCGGGACGCGGACTTGACTTGGGAGGATGCACGGGAGCTGGCGGAATTGCGGCCGATCGCTTGGCCTGGAACCAGTTGTGAAATTCCATATGCTCCACATAGGGAGCGGATTACTGGTTATGAAGAAGAACACAAACTCGTTACCATACAGCCCTGAAAACTGGTGAATATCTTTTTTCATCATATTATTTGGAGTCAAATGTTGTTAAAAAAATTACGGACTTGAATCTGTGCTTAAAAAAAAAAATAAAAATTCTTACTCTCATAAAAGCATTCATTAGTACCGCTCCAGGTGAAGTAAAATTGCACAAAATTCATGTTAAAAGTGCTGATTTTTATTATTTGTTTTACTTATAGATCTTCATCATCAAAAACTTGGTTAAAAATATTAATTACAGGGTGTTACAAAAAACTCGATGTACAAGCGGAAAAACCAGTGAATCAATATATATTTGGATGGTCTAATTTTTGTTGAATAAAATTTTTTGATTTGACCCTTAGTTTTTGAGAAAATTTGAGTGCAAAAATTGTTTTTTTTTTTTAATATTTTTTTTTTTTTTGCAAATTGTTATCAAATATCAAGTATTTACTCAAAATTTATAATATTCATAAAAAAAAAACAAAATTAAAAAAACACGTTTTTAATAAGGAATTTGAGCAATTTTACCTATTCTGCCATACTTATGAAAAACTTTAGTGAGAAAGAAAATTTTTTTTTTTTTCAAGCTCAGAGATTTAAAAGTCATATTACACACAATCGTCTCCGAAAATACGATGTAGATTTCACCTGTTTCCCGCTTGTACATCGAGTTTTGTTTACCCCTGTAAAATGACCTGTTTTTGGCGGGAAATGGCAATTTCAATATTTTAAAAATTAATTACGGACATCATAATGATAACAAAAATACTCTAAATAAAATGTCGTATCTAAGATATATAAAATCACCACCTAAAAAAAAATTGTCTTTTCATCTTAATAAAATTTTTCCATGCATTGTCCAGATACAAGGAGGAGTGCCAGCGTATCTTCGAGCTGCAGAACCGCGTCCTGTCCGAGCACGGAGGTGCTGTCCACGGACGATGCGGAGAGCTCTGCCAGCGAGGTGAGTCCCGACCGGAGGAGATGGGCAAGAGAACCTGGGAAACATGCTCGCCAACAAGAAGACCACCGAGCAGGGTAGACCAATCAAATCAATTCATGTGTGCAAAAAGACTCTTAATGTTTTTTTTAGCCAATCAACGGGGTTAACAGCCTAATGGGATTGACATTCGTCAAGTATCGTATTGTAAATATCATAAGTTTGTATGGTTACTTCAAACAAGATTTTCAGAAAAGTGACATTATTCTTATACTATTACATTTGAAAAATACTACCGTGTATTTAGGTATCTAGTTACCCACTATGTACTCACTACGTCATCAATAGGCATCTTCGTCATCACTACACATCTACGTCACACATTTCGTGTATTGACCTAAGTGCTGGAGTCTTTAGAGAGGTGGAATTTGATATTTTGAAATAAAATTACCCTAGGAAGTAAAAAATTATGCATGTCAATTTTTAAATATCTACTGACTTAAAACACGGGGGTCTAGGGCCTAGTTAGGCAGTAAAATGTATTAGTTTTAATCTACATGAATAAAATGAGAAAATAAAAGCATATAATGCGCCCTGTTATACTGTTTGATGTATTTATTGATTTAAAACAGATAACAATGTACAGGGGGGGTTAGATCACACCAATAAACTTAAGCACTTAAACGATTCCTTTAAACTACACAGGGTTACTTCGCGGTCACTGACTTTACGATTACTGGTTTCGTGGGATATCACTAAACCTTCAGTCCTCCGATACCGTCGGATCGGACTGGTATCACTCGTACTGGGCTGAGCCGGGCGTTGAGCAATGGTCTAGGACCACTGGTTCCGTACCGCTTTGCCTGCTGGATTATCGGGCAGGACCACTGGTTCCACACTCCTCGATTGTTCACTCAAGCCGGACGTTGGCGCAATGGTAGGACCACTGGTTCCGTACCGCTTTGCCGCCTAGTATTATCGGGCAGGGACCACTGGTTCCACACTCCTCGATTGTCCACTCAAGCCACTTTGCTATGTAACAGGACCATACAGGTTCCGTGTTTAAGCGCAGGTTTCTATGCCAATAAAGCCGGACCATAGGTTCCTGATACTTTTGGTTAGTTGCCTGGGGCTGATGAGGCCGTAGACTGTGTCCTTGAAATGTCGTGCGTGGTCTTATATAGAGCTTGCGCGGCCCTTTGGGTGAAGTAATTGGGAGAACGTTTGGGACTCCTCCTTCCGGCCGCTGGGGATTGGCTCGTAACGCAGAGCAGGCGTATACGGCCGTGTATTAGGAGTAGGAAAGTATTCGGATCTTCACGGAGTAGGCCGCGTTTACAAGCAGCATATATTTTTAGAAAATTCGGTATGGAACCGCCCCTTCTAGTAAATTCTTGTTCGAAGTATAGATATCGGACATGTCTGATTATGTAAAATAAATTTTGCAGTTATCCTTGGAGCGTGAAGAAGCTGAAAGGGCCGAGCTACGGAGATTCATCCTCGGCCAATCTGACAGCAAGCAAGCAACGGAACTCCCAAAGGACCCAGACCAACCGCAGACCAGACATCGTCACATGGTTTGTAATTAGGATCTTCTTAAAACTATAACGTACCCAATCTCACTTTTCAAACTCAAAAAATTCTTCTGTTCAGTCTATTTTCAGAATGTTTTGTTTGTCGTATCAGGTCGCGTGCTGCGCATAGTGCGCACGTTCCGCAACAACCGTCGGGGCAAGGAGTACACGCGCGTGGAGATAGGTCCGCAAGGCGGCGACCGTCATCGAGGCCTACAACCAAGTTACGCCATCCACCAAGGACGACGCCTTCATCCGCCACGTTCGCCACGCTGACGAACGCCCAGAAGGAGGAGATGAAGAGGGAGAAGCGGAGGATTCAGGTTTAGTATTCTCCTCTTGTACTTGATGCATCAACACAACTGTTTGCAGAGAACCAAGCCAGTGCTAAGCGTTGAAAAAATATTTTGGAATTTTATAAGGTGAAAGTCTTGTAATCCTTCACAATATTATGTCTCCTTCCAATCCAAATCTGCAATCATTTTTCCTTTTTTTTTAACCCTCACCTTGCGGGTGATGTAACCCGCATTGCAAAATCTCACTAAATAATTAATATCTCCGTAAATAAATCAAAATGTAACACGGAATTTTGCTAATTTTTCAATCAAACCTTTTCGTAAACGGAAAAAAAATATTTTATGCATTATAAGGATTGTAGGTAATTAGTAATTACTTAAGAAATATTTTTTTACTGCATGTTTCAGAAATTTCATACGAACATCGTGTATATTTGCATTAAACAGAGGACTTTTGATTTTTCAAATGCGTTTTTCAGCTTTAGCTTTAAAAAGATGAAAATGAGTTAATACTAACTACACACACTGATAACAAAATCATTTATAATTGAAAAATAAGATTGTAAAAAGTTATGAATCAACATTTTGTATGGATAACCTGAGGTTACATCATTGGATTGCCGTGGATCGTTTCAAACACAGTACTTTTCGGGTTCTCTTCGTTGACAATCCCAATCCTATGGTTGGTCTGCAAGCACTTAATTCGGTTCTGTCCCCGCCAGCCTTTTCATCTCTTGGTAGCTGCTACAGAGCGCCACATTTCCAATCACCTGGTCAATGTACCCTATTTCTAGGGCGACCCACTAAGGTTTATTGCCTTCAATCATTCCCTCGATCGGGTGCCTGATGTTATGGCCTATACAGCAGGATGGTTGCTGGACAATCCTATTTACGAGTTGCCTGAAAAACAAGGGAAAAGCCTACCCTACTCAAAACCTCGTCATATTGGATGTGATCTGACCAGTGGATGGGGGGGCCCTACATCATCTTTAGTATCAAATTTCGAAGGAAGCTAGATGCCTGGGACTCTGGTTGAATCTCCATAATCTTACGTACTTTTAACTTTTAAATTCTTAATATCGACAAGAATCTTGAACTTACAAATCAGATAACTAAAATGCATCATAGTTCCAAAAGAAATAAAGAAAGACGCAAAAGATAAATCTCTAATATATTGTTTTAACTATGTCAACGTCTTATCTGTGGAAATCTATGTAAATATAAAATAATGACAGATCATTTCCTTGACAATGGGCACAAAATAAAAATATCACACCCGATTGAGACAAGATTAGTTTCGGCACACAGCGACTTGAGGGCAGCCTCGGCAGGTAAAACTATTACGGGAAAAAGAAACATTGGGTCGTGTGTTTATTCCAAATTTTATTTAATCGACCTTCACTTAAAATAAGATTATAACTTATAATGTTAGATACTAATTGTGTAATAAAATAAGAAGAAAAAAAAAGTATTAATATGTAATGTACACTCGCAGACAAGCCCCGGCTTTGCGGGAACCAATAGATACATTTATGTATTGTTTATAAAAACATGTTTATTTTTCAAATAAAATTAAATTTAAAAAAAAATAAAAAGAATTAAAAAACTATTACAGTAAAATGTACATGTTATGTTTTCAGGAACAATTACGCAGAATCAAAAGAAACCAGGAGAGAGAACGGCTAGCTGGCAACACTACAACGGCCGCCTTCCCGGGTCTCTCCCACTTCCACTCCAGGGTATGTCCATTTTGTCAACATCTCTCATTGAGTAAAAATGGAATACAGCGATTAGCTTTAGAATCGTCTCTCCTTTGTTGTTTATTAATTCATTTTGTTTTATATCTCTTCAGGTGGAAGCTCTTTGGGAGGAAGTGGAGATGGCGGATCCAACTTGTTGCCTCCGCATCGCATTAAACAAGAGGACGCTTCACCAAAGAGGAGGAGAGCCAAACTTAAACCTGACCTCAAACTCAAGGTAAAATTCCATTACAACAACCTTATGTAATGTAATGAGATATCCTCGTCATATTTCGTCATTGCGATTATTATTTCGTCATTGGGAATATTATAGAAATAATTACTCGCTGTATAACACTTTTTAATATTAAATTATTAATATATAACTAATTCAAGTTAAATAAAAAATACTTGGTACACTTCCACTTTATTTATTTTGACCAGTTAGAGCTTTCACCCTGTAACGGGCATCTTCAGACTGGTAACATATTGTACAAGACAAAAGTATAAATAGCAGTTTTTACAAAATAAATTTAGATACTAAAAAACATGAGTTGGAAAAAGACAATATGAGAGAAAGAAGAGACGAAATACAAAAACATGTGTTAAATGGCAGTAATCTAACAAAGTAGGTAAATGGGGGAACTGGAGGGATAAGTTTTATTATATTGCACAAGGTAAAAAACCAATTTTATATAAGAAATAAATAGACATTATCAAAATTAACATAATCAAAATTAAATTCCCCCGGTCAATAGGTTAAATACTAGCCAGTTTTTTGTATAATATAATAATGGTCCCTCACTGGGATGTCCCGTACCAAAGTGTAACTTTTCAATTTTTAATAAAAATTAATACACATTCTTCATCTATTACATCCATCTATGTACACTGTACAACCACTTATATAACCTACTTGCCCTGATCCTATCCTAAATTTGGGTACTTCATCTCAATTAAAATCTATGATTGATTGTTGTCAACTAACAAATTTAATTAGTACACGAGTGCCTGGGCGGCCAAGTGGGTCACATGCGCACTAACAAGGCCTGCCCCCTGTACGCCGGCTCCTCGGGCCCGCTGGCCGTGGCCCTCACGGAGGAGCAGGAGGAGGACATCCAGCGGGAGATGGCGCAGGAGGACGAGGAGCTGGTCAACCTGGAGGACACCAAGGTCACGCTCAGCAGCAAGCTCATCAAGGTACCTAACTGTCCCCTGTCATATCCTTGGCTCTTCCCAACCGACTTTTTACTAGGGATGCTAGGCTATCTATCAGTCATTATTAAGGAGGAGAGACGTCCATTTGGGTGTTCACTTCTTTCAGGTGATTGGTGGTCGCATACATAACTCAGAAATTCTGATGGATGTAGGTCTGTTCGTACCTGATAATTATCTTCGACAAAGACAGCATCGATTGTTTTACCTGTCAATATGCAGAACCAACCTGCCATGGTTATGCCTGTTGGTAGAGCAATCTTGTTACTTAATCGCATCACCTCGGATGTCGACTTATTTCATGACAGTGGGTACTTCTTCGTTAGGAGAGTACTTTCTAACTTGTAATTACATAATATTTTACTTTCTGTTTTTTTGTTATACCTATAATATCTATTGCAGTATTATTTATATAATTGTATTAAGAATTTTTGGGATTTTTCTGTTATGTTCTAAATATATCTATGAAATAAAATAAATAAATAAATAACAACAATGAATTAATTAACCACCTAATGCTTTTGAACCTTCGAATAAGAATTTCAGAGAAGCGGCGTTCCATATTTGAAAAATATTATCGTCTACCGTTTAGAATGAAATTTAAGCATTAAGTGATTAAGTGATATTGTTGACTGTGTTCCAGCAAGCGGAGGAGCTGAAGCGGCGCACGATGGTGCTGCGCGTGCCGCGCGACGCGGTGGGGCGCGGGGGCGCGGGGCGGGCAGCGGCGGCGTGGCGCGGGCCCCGAGCCGCCCGACTACCTGGTAGTGCGCCGGCCCGTGGAGCGCCGCCGGACGGACCCGCTCGTCACGCTGTCCAGCCTGCTGGAGGACGTGCTGAACCACATGCGCCACCTGCCCGACGTGCAGCCCTTCCGCTTCCCCGTCAACGCCAAGGTGACCGCACTCCCGACATCAATCATAACCATATAATGCGGGATTTGTTCTTTTTTACTTGAAAAAGAGATTTGGCCTTATTGGTGTACTAAATCCATAAAAAATATAAAGAAAGCAAAAAAAAATTGATGTATGTCGCCGTATATGGCACATTGTGTATTTAGCTCTTAATTTATTACATTCTGAGTTTATTATGGGCTTATTCTTACCTGTTATTGGCTGGGTTAAGTGGCCACTTGATGTATTACAACATTCTCCATTTCACCTAGTATTTAAAATCTATTTCTTCCAACCATCAGAACTTGTATATATACAGTGAAATGGCGCGACGCTTTACATGTGAACACTCTCTGTCATCCATGACAGTTCATAAGCCCTGTAAACGCCTAGATATCCATATTCCCTTCCAAACTTCTTGTCTCTGTTGAGATGTCAAATTGTAATTATTAGCCCGTAATGGGTGAAATCCAGTTTTTTGTCTACAAGTATTTGGACACACTCAAAATATTTCAATTTATTGTCCAAAGAAAATTCACCTAGAAGAATAATACAAATGTGATAATCAGAAAAAATTGTTTTTAAGCAAAATAATCACAATGCAATAATCGGTCCATGATTTTTTATTGAATATTGTTTTTTTTAATAGAAGTCTTCAGGAGGAGATTTCAAATGTTATTCAAATTATTTAAAACAATTTAAGTCTTCTCCTGTTCATGGAGTTTTACGGTCTAGGCAGACGATATAGGCCTAATTTTCTATATCAGCATCCGAAACAAGACATTTCATACTCAATAATGTGCTTTATTGGCTGTAGCTGGTCCAAGACTACTACCGCATCGTGTCCAGACCCATGGACCTTCAAACCATACGAGACAACCTGCGGCAGAAGCGTTACCAGAGCCGGGAAGAGTTCCTGGCGGACGTCAACCAGATTGTGGACAATTCCACGCTGTACAATGGTAGGGCTCTTATTTTCACACTTTCATTGTTGTGCAGGAGAGAATAATGTATGTAATTGCCACATCCACAGACACCCACACACCCTCACACGTCCACTCATCCTGACACACTCACGCACACACTAACCAGTCAACAGTGAGAAAATCACTTGTAATGTGATATTACGAACGCGAGTTCAATATATCAATAAGTTTCAAAATTTGTTATAGTATATGGTTATCAGATGATGGGCGGAATGGGGAATGTTGTAATACATCAAGTGACCCACTTAACCCAACCAATGACAGGTGATAAGCCCTGTAAACGCCTAGATAATCCACATTCGTTTCCAGAGTTTCTCTGTCTCTGTTGGGATATCAATAATATCTGATATCAGCCTAGCATGTGTATAATCCAGTAATTTGTCTACAAGTATTTGTACACATTTAAAAAAGCACTTAAAATGATGATAAAATCAATATTAGATAGTTCTTTCTCCCAGCCGAATCTTCAAAGATATATTTGTAGATGTTTTTAAGTCCGTAGGTAGCAGATGAAATAATTTCGATTGATTTTGATTTGAAAATAATAATGGTGGGATGTCTCCTCAGGCAACAAGAGCAGCTTGACTGTAGCGGCTCAGCGGATGCTGGCTCGCTGTGTGGACAAACTGGGAGAGAAAGAGGAACAGCTCATGAAGCTGGAGAAGGCCATCAACCCACTGCTGGATGACAACGACCAGGTTCACTATCACCTTCCATCTCACATTAACTAATCTTCGTCCTCTATCTACTACTGCAACTCTTTAGACATCTTGGAGGACTGTTTAGCATAGTGCACCCATCTCGACCTGTTGGAATAAGAAAATCCAGTGCTATCCATAATTGAATTTTAAAAAATGTTTTCGTGAAGACGCGAATATTTAAAAAATTTTAAGCAAATTTAAGAAATATTTCTAAAATGCACGCAAAAATAAATTTTTAAAATTTAAAATACTATAATTCCATTTCAAAATCGTAAACAATGGCGTAACTACTTGCGTCTACATTTACTATTTCCGGTTTCAGTTTTTAAACCCCGTAACGAACGTTTTGTCATTTCAAGCAAACAGACCACGTCCCATATCATTTATAATAGTATATCGTCTATGTAAGTTCAATACCGCGTATGAGCCAATAAGTTCAAAATACGCATTTTTGGTGATTTTCGTTGAACGAAACAAGCCGCATCGATTGGTTAATTCAAATTTAAAATTGACCAGTAGACTCTAGCACTCGGTTAGTGTCAATACCGCGAATAAACCCATCTTCACACACAATACCGCGTATATCCCGATACAAATTTCATGTTTACCTCTTTTTTTTACAAAATTGGAGGGTTTTTTGTCTCCCCTGAACATTTTGACAAATGGTTCTTCCGCGGTATTGAACTTACACAGACAATATGCAACATCAATCTACATACAGGCTTCTATCGTAAATCAAGATGGCGGCCATTCAGTCTCCCCAGAACAGCTGTTAGCAGTAAATCTGACAGCTCTGAGTTACGTTGACGGTATTGAATTTATTAAGTACATTCATTAAAAACAATGCTCGTTTCAATTGAATTCATAAGTAAAACAAATAATACATCAAATTTATTCAATAAACAATAATTAAACTACACCAAAGCACGAAAATCAGAACCACAGATTATAGTAAGAAAGCCACCTGTTTCATGACGTCACTACTGTATTGTACTGTAAGTATCCTTGGAGGTTTGTTGATTGGGCCGGACGTCGGGAGCTCAGCACTGATCCATGAAATACAAACTAATTTTCAAGAGTCTGTAATGTTGAATACTGTTTCCTGTCCCAGGTGGCGCTGTCCTTCATCCTGGAGAACTTGCTGACCGCCAAGCTGAAGATAATGCCCGAGGCGTGGCCCTTCCTGAAGCCCGTGAACAAGAAGCAGGTCAAGGACTACTACAGCGTCATCAAGACGCCCATGGATCTGGAGACTGTGGGGAAGAAAATACAAGGTAAAGAATACAATGGTTAAATATTTTTACTGACAATAAGAGGAAGGGAGGCCCACCTCCACCTGCAGCTGTTTTAGATTCCTGGTGTACTCTTATCAGCTAGATAAGGGTATAATGCAAATGCTTAAGCCCGCTTTTACTGTGCAGTTTCTTGTTCAAAAAACTACACAGTTTCTTGTATCGTTTTCTGACCAATAAAAACTATGCGGTGTGAATTTTACCTTTACACGGCACAGGTTACTGTCTGTAGGCATGCGTAGAACGCAACAGTCGGACCATATAATACACAGTCAGACTGCCATAAATGTTGCCATACTAATAATCTGTATCGTCGCCTATCTTATTGATTTTTTGCAGATCTATCGATTTTGTGGAGATTTATCAAATCTACTGAAAATGTACAACCAATTTACTGCTTTTGGAGTCATTTTAATTTTAAAGCATTTATTTTATGCAATTATAAGCGCAGATAAATTCAACATATTATGAATAACTTTAGGAACTTCTACCGATTTTACAATTTGGCAACATTACTCATCTGTCAAATAGTCGTTATTTGATATTTTGAATTTTCGATCTAGGATTTCAGTTCATATTATTTTATTACATTATATTCATATTCGCCAGAGTAAAAGTTTATCAAAGTTTATTTATAATATTACCGATACTATTGAATACTATACGTATTATACTGTCGTAATCGCCGCGGGTGATGCGGGCGCTGAAACTGTATGAAAAAATGTGTGGAATTAGCGCACAGTGAGAATCTGACACTAGCACACAGTTTTTCATCCAGTTTTAGCTTATATACGGGACAGTTTTCAGACTGCACAGGAAACTGTGTAGTAAACTGTCCCGTATTTAGTGGGCTTTAGATATCCATATCGTCTGCTTAAAGCGTAAACCAAGTAGACTGTATTTCCTTCCAGCTTCTCTGTCACTGTTGATATATCAACATATCAATAATAGTAACTGATGCAAGCACGTCTGGTTTAAAACCCAGCATTTTTCTACGAGGATTTGGACACACCCAGAATATTGCATACAAATCTATGGCATATTTCGAGGTTATTGTTACATCTGTTGGCCTGTTTCAGCGCACAAGTACCACAGCCGAGCGGAGTTCCTGGAGGACATGGAGCTGATCTGCGTGAACTGCGAGGCGTACAACGGCGCCCAGTCCACGTTCACTAACCAGGCGCACACCATGCTGCAGACCACCAGGGACGCTCTCAACCAGGTATTCTGCTGTGTATAAAGATAGGAACACTCCGCTGGCGCCCAATCATCTGACAACCTTTATGACTAATTTTTGAATGTGTCCCACATTTTTGTTTTGGTATTTTTTGGACTCTTTAGGAGTCGTTTAAGCATTTTTGTTACTCCATATATATCCCAACAGAGACAGAGAAACTAAACGTTTTTTTTACATCTTTTCCTCTCTTTTTATGATTATTTTCCATTTCCACAGCTTGGAGAGCACGTCAACCAGCTGGAGGCCAACATCGCCAAGGTCCAGGAGAAGATGCGGCAGGAGGCGGAGCTGCTGCGGGAGGAGGGGGCGGGGTCCTCGGGGGCGGAGGAGGGCGGCGACGCGGAGCGGAGGCAGCGCGGCCGCCCCCGGAAGCACAAGCTCAGCGACGCCAGCGAGGGAGAAGGTAACATCACCACCATGTCCAACCAGCTGGAGGCCAACATGTTCACTCATATTAACTACTGTTACCACTACTTTCCCTTTTTCTGCACCCAATAATGCACAGGGCATTGCATTGGTACACCAAGTGCAGTATATCTCGATCATTTCATTTTATTTATTTATTTAATTAAAGTGTACACATTAAGGTTACATATTTATGGTCCTGGACTGCCAAATAAGCTAAGAGCTGGGTATTGGCAGTCCTAAATTGTTATAAATATTAAAACATTACATACCACGACATTACATGAAGATGATCAGTCTTACGCTTCAGAACCAGTCCAAGGTATCACATGAAATATTAATATGCATGCATGAGTATGCGGGAACTCTTATTAACAGATATATTTAGATAAATTATTGTATTGCTGCTAGTTCCCAAATAATAAGGAAAAAATGCTTTTATTGTTTACAGGTTTCGGCAAGAAATCCCGCGGTCGACCAAGAAAGCAAGATAACAGTCTGGAAGAAGGTATTTTCCCTTTTCCACATCTAATATTGCATAAGGCAATGCATTTGCCATTTATTTATTACACGAAGGCAAGTCTTACGCTTGTCCAAGATGTCAAAATCACATTTGAATCAATATTTCTTATCGACCTCATTGTGAATCGAACTCCCAAATTTTATCATTCAATATAATTAGACGAACAAATTAATTTTATATTTTATCTTCTCCAAAAATGTCGAAGTGTGTTTTTCTTGTGAACAGATCTCCAGTACTCGGGAAGTGAAAGTTCCGACTTTGAAGAAGTGCAGCAGCAGGATGCGGCTGAGGCCATGGTGCAGCTAGCCGGAGTTCCCTACTGTCAGAATCCAGGTCAGAATCAACTTATTATTTTCCCTCGTGTTTAGAAAGATTTCAAACTGTTCATGATAAATGTCAATCTGCAAATTTTCAACAATTTTCTTGTAAATTTGTATATTTTGTAAATCTGATAAAAGATCATCTTTTGTCACGTGACCCTCGGCCGTTTCTCCATACTTTTCCTCGACTTTCCCCCCGGAATTTAGCACCAGAGCAATGATTTTTTCACACATTATAGATATCAAACAAACAAAAAAAACAGTGTGTTTGTGTCATCTTATTTATTTAACCATTTATTTATCTCCTTTTACAAATAGCAAATATCAAACAAGACAATGCCAGGGAGAAAATCAAGGAATACGATTGTATGTGATAGCAGCTGCAGGTCACATAGCATAGTGCCCTCTTAAAGAGAAAACCTCAATTTTTACTAGTAGTAATTAGTCAGATAGTGTAAACTTTAAGTGGCGTCAAGCAGTATGTCACCATCATCATCATTACTCCATATCCGCTTCCTACGTAGAGCATATGTATTGCACAAACTGGCTTCAAGTCAAGCGATCAGTTGCCAGATTCCGTGCATCATTCTTTGGAAATCAAGTCCTGATGTAAATTGTCGACGAATCTACTGTGTTGAAAATTTTAAATCATTTTTTAGACGAGGGCTCCCTGGACGTGGACCCCAACTACGACCCGTCCGACTTCCTGATGGGCGGCGCCTCGGTGAAGCGCGAGGTGGTCCCGCCGGAGGAGGGCGCGGAGTACTACGGGGGCCTGGACGCGCCGGGCGAGCTGTACGCGGCGCCCGAGCCCTACGGCGCGTACTACGCGGGTGACTTCCCTCCGGCCGGTGGCGATGCGGGCGCGCACTACAGCGCCCCCGCGCAGGAGAGGTACGACTACGGACTGCAGTACCAGCAGGTGGAGCCGGAGCCCTTCCAAGACTATAAGGTATATCTTTCTCTCCTTTACCTTCCACTTATTATCTTTATAATAATAATCGGCTAACTTATATAGCACCTAATGGCGCATGTATTGATACAGCAAGTGCAGTTAGTAGTCTTAAGATAATTTTATTACACGAAGACAAGATGGTCAGTCTTAGAGCCCCCGCAGACTAGAGACTTTCTATCGGGCGATTTGCTAAGTTTAATAGGCCTTGCGATTGCCTTTAAACTATCCTATCGATAAACTATCGGCCGATAGCTTAATCAGTAGGCGCTCCTCCGATAAACTACGCACGCACACTTGCCGCACACTTGCTGATCGTTTAATCGGGCGATAGCTTTCTCCTTCGTAGTATTGCAGCAATAATAACTTTTTTTGACAATATTGTTCCAACATTCATTGCGACCGCTCTCTTCAAAAGTCGTTTATTAACTGGAAAATCATTTGAGAGCAGTTGGCCGACTGTTCTCTAGTGTCATCATAGTGTCTCATCACCAACCCGACTGTTATGTTGATTCAGTGTCCGCGCTAGCAGCCCAACCTGACTAAACTATCGCCCGATAGAAAGTCTCTAGTCTGCGGGGTACCAGCACAAGAAACCACATTTTCAATAAATATTTCGTAAGTTGAGTGTAATGAAATGTGTCTATTTCTAGGAGGAGACTGCTCCACCCCCGGGAGTGGATCTTCCGGATGATTCTCCTCTTTTAAGAGAAGATTCTTCTCTCAAACAAGAACCTGAGGAAATGCAGACTTGGCAGGTAATTACTTATATTCACAGATTGTTGATGCCCATACAATTAATACCTACAATGCGCCAAGCCTGTGTTTTTGAGATAGGGTCTCCAGGTGCTTATAAATTAAAGTTTATAAAAAAATAAAAAAAAATTTAAAAAAATTTAAAAAAACGATTGCCATTAGATAATTATTGAATACTGGAAATCGCAAAGATGTTAAGATATGACATTTAAATCAAGCGCATTCTCAATTAAATATTCTTAAACATAAATGTCAAAAAGTGTTCAAATGTATGTTTAGAGTGATTAGAATTCGATGTATAACTCAAAATTCAATCTCAAGCTATTCCTGATCAAAATGCATAAATATTTACTTACCTACTTTTACTGCCCCCTGCACGAGATGTATCAACTAAATCCCAACACCAATCTACGAGGCCACAGCTGGAAGCTCTATCGTCCCCAATCCCACCTCAACCCTAAGGAAAACTTCCTTCCCAGTTGGGTGGTTTCAGACTGGAACATATTGCCAGGCCTAGTTGTCCACTCCGCTACGGTCAACCAGTTCAAAAACTGTTTAGATGCAGAAGGCAGACAAGAAGCAGTACCTACACAAGATATAGACACACCAGCAAAAGCTGCCTGCCCATAAACAATAATATTCTATTAATGTTTACTTACGTAATATGTTTCCAAAGTCTTGAGGACCCATCTGGACCGTTGTGATTATTACAGTGATAAAATAATAACCGCCGCATAGTAAAATCTGTCTACTCCTATAATTAATGCACTTTTTGTTGATTAAAAACAGGCTGGCTTTTACTTACCTCTTTGGACGATTATTTCCAGGGAGAACGAGCTATACAGGATGATCTGCAAGTTACAGACAGTGAAGAGGAACCAGAAGATGGACTATGGTTCTAATTGTATTGTTCTAGCACTAACCGTTTATATTATTTTTCAAGACTTCAAAGTGAACCAGCGTTCTGCCGTCACAAGAATAAGTCACGTTATGCAATTTTAGGTATATTTAGATTATTATTTCTAAGGCGTTTTTTAAACATAATTATGTGTTTAAATGTTTAAAAAACACTAAATTTGAATATAGAAGATGTTATTTTATTCTAATTTAAGGTTTTTTAATATTTAAATCTGTAAATCATGTCTCAAAAACACCTTAGAAACAATAATCATAAATTCTGAAAATTGCATTTGTACGTGACTTTTTCTTATGATGGCTGTTTTCAATGGGTGGGATGTAATATTAATAACTAAAGTATAAAGAATTCAAATAAAATATTATATAATGTTAGAACTGTATATAAAACGAATGTATTGTTTACAATAAAATCTTTCATTGTACAAATCATCATCTATTTTATTGCGTTTAACCTGGCACCGAAACATGAAAATACTAATACTAATATCCAACTAGAAACTAGAGGATAAATGATTATGCATTTAACCAGCTAATAATGTTTTTTAACGGTTAAATATATCCGATAACTGGTTATCAAAACATTCGAATACTATCCGACACATGAAAATATAGCCGTTTATGCGCATCACTAAAAGAAATATTCTTTTCTGTTTCGAAACAACTATCCCCGGTTTTATTATAGTGACGCCCAAGTGTAATTCAACCTTTAGAAAATTGTGGATGCTCCACTAGAATTATCTTAACGGCGACATAAGTGTTAGCTAAGAACATTGTCCGCCAAAATGCAACCCGTACTATCTTCATTCTGGTTCATGTTCTTATACCAACCTCAGGATATTACAATCAAATTCTATGAAATAGATTGGTTGCGTCCTAAGCATTCCTAGAAAAATGTATGATCCAAACATCAAATTATATTGATACTGGGATTTTTTTTTGAGATAAACGATTGTAGGTCATAAACTTATCCTTACTTATCTCTAACTTACCATCAATCCTTACATCCGGAACAGCTCACTTGTTTTGATTTCATGAGAAAGATCAACTAAATAAAATTTGTAATTACAAAAACAGGTTAACTTTTAAAAAGGTATTTGATAATTATAATTGTTTTAAATAGAAATACATATAACAGATATGTAAAACATAATATTATGTATCAAACACTAGGACACCAAATCAGCTGATGCGATGATAATTTTTATATAGCGCAATATTATACTTAAGGTAAAAGAAAAGAAGATTTGGGGGATAAGTATTTTATTAGTATATATTGACTTTCTTATACAAAGAAAAATAAATGTATATATACAAAACATTGAATAACAGTTACATAGTTCAATAGAGAATATATATTATGAAATAAGTGAGAGTATTAGCTAACAATAGTATGTAACGCGTATTCCGTCTTGTGTAAAAGGCAATCTCCTAAATATAGCGATATAAAGATCCCTAGCAAACATTACACTGACTAGCTTAGGTGTGTTGTCTCGGGAAGAAAACTACTCCGCATCCATTCTTTAAATATTGAAGTATAAAACTTATAAATTAGATGATAAACTTAATTCGAAATGAGGAACAACGGTTGTACTTAAACTGTGAAAATTATTCGTCAATGTAAATTTTAGCGTACAATTATTCTACTTAAATTCCCAAAACCTAAGCTTAAGTTTAGTTAAATCCACAGGCACAAGATCAAGCACCAACAGCGAGTGCGGCACTCGACAGTCTTCCCAGCGCAGGACAGCGCCCCCTTTCCGGGGGCCAAGTGCCCCTCCTCACTCGGAGCTCCTCGGGCAAGACATAACCACCTTCGTCTATATAAATATACTCTTACGTTTTATATAAATATATTTTGGACATACACTTAAGCCGAGGAAACTACAAAGGTAACTATTTACAAATAATCGTAATATCCTTACACAAAATATAGCTTTTTTAAAATTTCATAATTTTATATACACATAAAAAGATAGCGATTCTTTTAAATTATCTAAAACATGTAAATCATTAAAATATACGCAAAATATTACAAAAGATCAATTTCATTTCTTAAATATAAAATGCATCATAATTTCTTTATTTCATTGTCAAATAAGTATAAATGGCAATCTGAAACTTTTGTTTCTGTTAATAGTAATAATTCTATTCTATGTCTCTGTGGAGAGAAGTGCCGCCATCCGAGGACAAACATTCCACCATCAGAGTTGATGTCTGCATTGCCTTCAATCTCCCTAATCTAATTTGCCGTGACAGCAATCCACAATATTTGTTCAGTATCTGTTAGCAGATCCATTATAATGCCTATAGAATGACCTAAGAAACATATCACAATATCCATGTGGCTTCTAAAACTGAAATACAATATTAATAGTGGACAGTAATAATATATCATTACTGTTGTACAAATACATTCATGATTCACGTAATCTATCTTATTTGTTAAATCTCTCTCTGATGGCGTTACAGCCCATCGGCCTTCTTTAACAATCACCAAACTAATTGTACAATCAACTCTAAAGGTGCTGATTAATTATTGCTACCAACTGTTATTTTAGTTTAGCACTATTTATCTCATAAGTTAGAGTCAATTCCTTGATTATTGAAGACATGAGATGAACTAGGGTTACCAGATCATTCATATTTATATGGACAGTCCATATTTTCTAGGGTCACATTTTTTCCGAAAATACACTAATGTAATTTGAATGTTACTTTCCATTTATGTAAATTATTAAAGCAAAAATGGATTAGTAAAGAAGTCCAGCTGAAACAAACATCGAATAAAGATATTTTTACTCTCCTGATCAATTGCAAAAGTGCCTGGTAATGTTTATGAAATACACAATTCAATAATTTCACAACAGTTGAAATAATGCTGTTATACCATATAAGGGCTAAATGTATGTCTCTAAATCGTGAAATAAAGCAGACATTGTTTCATTTCATAATAAAGATGGAAAACTACTGTTACAAAAATTGAATTAAAGTATTGGAAGCGTGCGATATTTCCCTAGGATTTTGGGGAAGGAGTGTAGAGAAGTGAAGTTTAGTCCCAGTCGTCCTCCGTGGAGGACAGCTCCGAGTTGCTGCGGGTGTCGGGCTCGCGGGGGGCGCGGGGCGGGGGCACGATGGCGGAGATGGCGTGCAGCAGCGTGCCCCCCGCGGCCCCCGAGATGCCCTTCCGGCGCATGGACAGCCGCGCGTGAAGGTCCGCCATCAGGTCGCCACCGCTACTCTTGGGTACCGCAGACTGGAAAAGATGAGACAATTTGAAGATAGTAAAACCCTTCGACACTTTTGGATAAAAATCTACAAAGAATGTTTGCAAGTTGTAAAAGTTTTCGTAGTATAAATTGGCACTTTTGAAGTCGCTACTAATTTAAAAAAAAACTACAATTTGACATCTCAACAGAGACGAGAAATTTGGAAGGGAATATGGATATCTAGGCGTTTACAGGGCTTATGACCTGTCATTGGCTGGGTTAAGTGGCCACTTGATGTATTACAACATTCCCCATTTCACCTAGTATTTGATATCCATATCTGCCAATATACAGTAAAATAGCGCGACGCTTCACATGTGAACACTCTCTGTCATCCATTGAGAAAATTGCAAAGCATTTTAGCAGAAACCTTTATGATTGCAAGTGAGATTCTTACCGAATTATATCACCTACTAGGAAACGCCTGAAGATGAATCTTCAATTTGTTATGCTGTTCACATGTGAAGCGTCGCGCCATTTTACTGTATATTGGCAGATATGGATATCAAAAACTAGGTGAAATGGGGAATGTTGTAATACATCAAGTGGCAACTTAACCCAGCCAATGACAGGTCATAAGCCTGTAAACGCTTAGATATCTATATTCCCTTCCAAATTTCTCGTCTCTGTTGAGATGTCAAATTGTAATTATTAGCCCGTAATGGGTGAAATCCAGTTTTTGTCTGATTTGAACACACTCAAAATGTTGTTTATAAAAAAAAAACTCTTTAAATGCAAATACTAGGGGTCGAGAGCTGTAACAATCTTTAAAATTACTGTAGTAGATACTCACGGCAGTGTCGGTAGCAGTCGTGGACCTGAGGCGGGCCTTCCCGGAGCCCCCTGCCGAGCGGATGGCCTCCATGAGGCTGGCGCGGCTGTCTAGGGACGGGGGCTGTGCTGGGGCTTCTGGCTTCCTGATAAACGCACGACCACTATTAGTATACTCGATAATTGAACAAGAACATATTTACTTATAACAAATGAGCTGGATGATAATCCAATAACTTTATTACCAAATACAAGAGGGTTTACATTAGTACTTGTTAAGATATGATTTTAGGTATTGAATTCAACAAGGGTTGTTTCTAAGAATACTACAAGAGATTTAAAGTGTCGGATTCCTAAAATACATGATAATGGGAGAAAGGGATTGCAGATCAACGGATATACACATTTGTGGAAATTAAAGAAATAACATTCCCAGAATGATGCAAGCTTACTAGCAACCAAGTAGCCATTGTCTCGGAACAATGAGAATCATTTACTTCGCAGAACTACAAACTACTTTACTTTTCCAGGATATTATATAACGCAAGCGAGGGAAATATTACCATTTAACAATAATAAATTAAATAATTTATCATTTTGATCTTGGGCATTTTGAGGATTCAAAAACAATACTAAGAAACATAAGATAAAGTTTGTATAATTCCAAATGGAGAAATGTTGTTGTTTTCTCAGAAAGTGAGTTTAAGGGTTATCAGAATAAGCACAGTATAACAGAAATAATAAGACGTACATTTCTAACTAAAGTGAATAAAAACATCAGTTCCAGGAGTTGAACGGACGCCTTCAATATTTCATTGTTTGTATGAATTGAATGATTGTTTTAACGCCGGTGGTAGGTTTGAAAATTACACATGCCATAATCTGAAAACTATTCAATGATTTTGAAGTAATGCTAATTTTGCATAAATACTTAATTTTTAAATTTCTAAGTGAAAAGAGTAGAATTAGTGTAGAAGCAGTCATAGTAATCATTTAGTATCTTGTAAAAATGTTTGACAGTTTAAAATATTTTTTAAATTCATTTTTGAAAAGTTTCACAGACAATTACTGCATTCTACTTTGACCCAGCAATCCGTGAATCTCAGCATTGAGAAATACAAAGGTATTTGTTATGACAGCCATATAGTCTGTACCCTTACTTTGGAGGGGTGGTGTGCCCCTTGGCCGAGTCGATCTCCGTACGCTCTGGAGCGGTCGTCGGCGGCGGCGGGGGCGGCGGGGGAGGGGGCGGCGCTCCCGGCGGCGGGGCGGGGGGCCGGCTGGGCTCCACGGGGGGCTCGCGCGGCTCGACGGGGGCCTGCTGCGGGGGAGGGGGCGGGGCCGCCGCGGCCGGCGCGGGGGTCCGGGGCGCCGAGGGGGCGATGGTAGCCTCGCTGTCCGGCAGGAAGCGCATGTCCCCCGCGACCCCCGCCAGGTGGGGCAGGTCTCGGGGCACGTCCAGTGAGGGGACCTGCAAGTTTTTAGAATGAATAAAATGTTTGACAATTTATAATAATAATTTTTAATACATTTTCGAAAAGTTTCACAATACAAGAAAACTCTTGAATTTTTTACACACTTGTAAAAAATTTTAAAGTGTTATTCTGGGTACCACTGGAATTCCTCATCGGGGCTAGGTTGTTTGATCATTAGCAAAAGTTAAAAACGAGCATTAGTTACAATATTGAAAATTCCCTTATTTTTTAATACTTAAAAGTATCTTATTTCTTACTTTCGATTTTTAACTATTACTAATAATCAACCTAACCTAAGTGGCATTTGTATAAGTTAAATTAACTTTATTTTTAATAGCTGCATTTACTTTATACAGATATTTTGATAATTACAAAATACGTAAAACAAATCAAATTAACATTATTACTATCAATATATTTTTTTTGTTGAAAATGAATGCATAATTTACAATATTTAAATAGTTGTGTGTGTATTATTTTCGTTGCATATGCTTCCTAACAACCCCATGAAATAGAATGCATTTATTTGTTATACTGTGTATAGTTTGGACTAAGAACAAGTGATAGAGTGATAGTAGGTTGCTTCATTCTGAGAACTGGTTTCAGTATCTGTTAATCTGAGTAACTAAATATTTGAATATATTCAGGAGAGAGGTAATTATGAAGAGACGATCGTGAATACAAGATAAGAAGCGACATTTTTCCAGAGAAACATTCAAATTAGTGGAATAACTTATTTAAATTATGTTGCTAATTCCGTGGAATTGCCCACATTGTGTATAATGTTATGATCGGGCGAGCTATTCCATTACGAAACAACTTCATACTGAACAAAATACTGAATTCAATTGCCTTCCTTATCTATTCAATAAACATTGAGAAAAAGTTTTATTTTAAAATACAAAATCCTACATCAGACCGATGCTGGAATACGGTTTTCAGATATGGAGTCCCTATAAGGATATTGATATGTTGGAAAGAGTCCAAAGACGGGCCACTAAGTTATCTCCTAGCCTAAAACAACTTCCGTATGAGCAGAGACTAGAAACTCTTGGTCTCACAACACTGAAGAAAAAGACGGGAAAGGGGTGATTTAATTGAAACATACAAGATAATGAACTGTCACTATAAGTGTAATTGAAATCTTTAAACTGAAAAACAACGCACGACTTCGAGGCCACAACCTTAAGCTGGAGAAAGACCCGGTTTAATCAGAACCCAAGAAAACATTTCCTGAGCAACAGGGTGGTAGATAGCTGGAACGGGGCTACCGCAGGAGCTGGTCATTGCGAATAGTGTGAACGGGTTTAAGAATGGACTTGGACAAGTTTAAACCTAACTAACTGTCCGATTTAGGCATATCAGCTTTAAGCTGCTCGCCTAATATTAAAAAATAAAAAAAAAAAATACTATGTCAACGTGTGATAATTTATTATTCTCAATAAACAAATTTAAACACCCTGCCGTAAGGTTTTATTCCAAGAAATATAAGACTTGATCCGCACACTTCGGCTGCCCTTAAAGAACTACTGGTGAAGACTTTTAATTAAGCGTATTCCGCTCAGTTTGTAGATTTTAGGTAGGTATATTTTCTTCTTTCTCAAGCGCGCGTATGTTATACAGGATAGCGCAGAATAGCAATTAAAAAAAAAAAAATAAATAAAAATACTAATCAACATAGCGAGAATGATTTTTTTTCCTTATTACGATTTATCAAAGCTTTACATTTTTGTCTGGATGTAGAAGTCGAGGAAGGCCGAGAAAGACATGGCATGATCAAGTAAAACAAGTGCTTGAAAGTGGGCATGTAAGAAGTCGGAATAATCGACGTGCGTGCATGAGAAGATGTATGAATGTGGAGGAAGCAAGAGAAGTATGCCAGGACAGAGTGGTGTGGCGTTCTATCCTCTCTGCCTACCCCTTCGGGGAAATGGCGTGATGGTTAGTTAGTTACATTTTTAACATGGGACATTACTTTGAAATACATTCGTTTTTAAAAGCGAAGCTGATCACTGAGTAAACAAATACAATAATTAACAACTTTAATGTGCATCTTAGAAAAGTTTTTTACAGTTAGTTGTGCATAAATTTATGAACTGAAGTTCCCCATTCAATATTCAAAGTAGTGTTGACTAGTCATATGTCATATTATAATATTATATTTACGAGAAACTTTTAAGAGGCCTGCTTTAAAAATATGTAAATAAGATCTCAATTGGGCAGAGCAAGGACCGATAATAGATATTAGGCTATTGTTTGCCGACATAGTGATGCCGAATTTAAATTTGAAAATGTACACACTATTTGGATATGGTCAGAATACATTCCTTCACACCTCCTGGAATCCTTTTATTGCAGTAATTCATTGAAATCATTCTTCAATTGGTTTACAATGGCCGAATAGCAGAGATGAGAGATTCTGCCAAAGTTTATTCCAACTGGTGACACAAGATATCTACATACTTAATAATATGTATGCAGGATAAATGAAGTCGGCAATTGTGGACACAAATCACGTAATAGGGATAGACTTTAATTCATCTCTTGGAAATTCAGCTCTAGACTAACTATATTACAAAGAAATTTTAAATTAACAAAGACATTCTGTTAATTTCATTATTATTATTATGGTAAATAAATATGATAGAGCAGACCCCTAATAGTCTGACAAATTTTTTATTGTATTTAACGTTGGATTTTTTTTTAGATTATTTAATACATGAATACAATTTATAATAATAATATTTATACAACAAAATGTAGTTATTTGACTTCAAAAAAGATTTCAGAGAAGTGGCATCCCATACTTAAAAAATACTACCATGTCACTCATACGTCATCACTAGGCATCTACATCATCACTAGAAATCTACGTCACACATTTCAAAATGTGAGTGCATTGGCTTAAGTGCTGGAGTCTTTAATAATAAGAATTTGGAAACACCCCTTTTTTTGTAACAAATTCTTTTGCGAAGTTATTTGACCTTTCATTTGCAAGAAGTTAAGACAATGCAACAGAGGATTTATTTTCATAAAACATGGGCACATTTTAGTTGTAATGAAAAAGTTCAGTCGGGGTGGACTCACCTCCCCGGTGTGCGGCGAGTAGAGGTAGTCTCGCTGCGCAGGCGCGGCGGCCCGCTGCGAGACAGTGGCAGGGGCCGCGTGCAGCTCCCGGGGCAGGGCGTGGACGGCGCCGGGGCGCGGGCGGGGCCGCGCGGGCCTCGCGCCAGTACGCGGGCTCGCCGTCCCGCGCCAGCAGCGCGCCCGCGCAGCGCAGCGCACGCGGCACGCCGCCGCGCCCCTCGCACACGGCCCCCGCACACGGAGAGAGCTTCACGTGGTAGAATTCCAACTTATCCTGGAAGAAAAATTTTCATTACTAAAATTTGTGAAATATTCTGATTTTGTTTTAATGTCTATTAATATTGTAAGTGAAATATCTTTATCGTGGCATCGGTACTAACCTGTAGCTCTTCATCCGTGTAGACGGCCGGCTTGGTGCGCCCCGCGGGCCGGCTCCGCTGCACCGCAGGCAGCGCGCACCCGCCGGGGATGAACACCGCAGGCAGCGCACCCCCGCCGCCCCCCCGGGTACTTGGAGCAGCAGCGCACCCGCGTGGCGCGGTCCGCCCCCGCCAGCGCGTCCACTACCTGGGCGCACCGTGACACTCGGCTCGCGATGCCCCTGAGCCTGGACATGTTGTCTTCGATCCTCTGTTCCAGGCGCAGGAACACAGAGTCCGCCACGGCGCTCAGGTGCTGAAGGACGTCGCCTATCTGGAGGATGTTTTCCTCTTGGCGGAGATCGGGGGCGATGAGCGGGACGCTGTACACAGGCTCCATGTTGGGAGTATATCAATGTGCTTAGGCTGGGTGTTAGTTGGCACCTAAAAACGTCTTAAAATAGTAAGACACGAAAGGCTTTTATAACAACTCTGCTATATTATTATTATGTGTCATATGCAGGCAGCTTTTGCTGGTGTGCCTCATCTTGTGTACTGCTTCTTGTTTGCCTTCTGCATCCAAATGGTTTTTAAGCTGGTTGACACGTGTTGGACAACTAGGATTGGCAGTTAATTAGAGTCTGAATCTGAAGTTGGAAATTGAGAACAATAGGGCTTCCAGTTATGACCCCGTAAATAAAACAGAAAACTTTAGAAACTATTGTATGTCACTAACTCCTCGGTTTTTTTATTAATGATTTATCTCCTATTTAACTAAAAAATTCTCGATATTTACTTATAAAATGTGATTTATATATCTGTTTTAAAATTACCTTTCGCAGAGGGCGGTCCGGGCATTACTTAATATAAAGAGATAAGGTCACAGCAGGTGGTAGTTATAATTAAAGTAGTCAATGTGTCCAAGGCAAAACCAGTCTTTCGAATTATAAAATTATCTAAATCATCGTTCATTTGTCACTCACTTTAAAATTAATACACAGTCCAAATCACAATACTTAAAAGTTTATTAGGAAATATTCATCGTGGCATCCGTTACTCGCGGGGACGAGAGGATTATAGCGTCCTCGGGGGATTCAAACAAGGACGATCTGTCCTTCACATCCAGGTCTTCTGTCTGGTCGTCCCAGCCAAACTGGCTGTAACTGTACGGCACCATGCGCAGCGACATGCGCTTGTCGTCTCCCTCCAGCCGGGCCAGCAGGGGCGGAGCGCTGATCCGCTTGGGCACCGTGGGTGACGAGAACATGGCGTCGTTGTGCTTCACGTAGCCCGTGGGCTCAGGCTCCGGGCGCGGGGGCGGCGGCGCGGCCACATACGGCGACACCGCAGGGCTCTCAGGCGCCGTGAGCACGTACGTCGGGGGCAAGGCCGCCGGGCGCTCTGTCACCTCGGGCACCGCCACTATGCGCTTCGGAATAATAGGATCCGAAATGGGCGGCATCGCAGCCAGGACGTAACCCTTACTCGCGAACTCTGGGTTCCGTAATGGGATATCGGGAGCAAAAGGCAGATAAGTCATTTCTTTGTTAGTCGGGGTGGTCTCTGAATCTGATGTAGAGGTGTCGGGAGCGCACATTAAATACGGCGGAGCGGTACACGGCGGGGAGGGGGCGCGGCGGGAGGAGCCCCCAGACAGGGAAGTGCTGGTGGTGGTGGCGCTGAATCCGCTGGTGTCGCGGAGCCCGGGGGACGCAGCTGGGGGGCCCAGCAAGGATACTTCGTCGGCTGGGCCGGGTGCCCCCTGCTTGTCCATCTCCTTACTCCGCTTGGGAGGAGGATTCCAGATACTCAGAGGTTGTTTGGAGTCTTTATCGAGACCTTCTGGCAAAACAGGTTTAATATCAGTCATTTTAGAGATCTTAACGTACAAACATTTGCCAGCAATATATAGTCCCGCTAGGACTCCCACCGTTAGAGTTAATGCTATAATGATCATCAGATAACTCGTGCCAGTGTAGGCAGGTGTGCACGAGTTTTCAGCATTTGGACTCCAGGGACCCTTGTATGTGGAAACTGAGTTGTCTCCCAGGGGGCGCCGGTCGGCTACCACGAGCTCCGGATAAGTGAAGGCTACGGCGCCGTGGTCCTCAGCAGCGTCCAAGTTTACAGCTCGAACAGAGTACAGGTAGGTCATTACTCCCGGGATCTGACACGCGCGTTCCGGCATCAGGAGGGCTGTCTCCGTTGTATTGTACAGGTCTGTAGCGTTCCCTTCCTTGGACACTTTCAGGACTCGCACTTCGTACAGGTCCAGTGTGCCCCCGGGCAGCGCAGGCGGCTCCCAGCGCAGGCTGTGGCGCCCGTCCTGGGCTTGCACGGAAGGCTGCAGCGGGGGTCCGGGGTGCCCGATGGCCGTGCGGACCCGCAGGCTCTCAGAATGAGCGGAGCAGGCCACCGTACAAGCTACCACGGATACTGAATAATTAGTGTAGCTGCTGAGGTTAGTCAAGAGAACCTCGTGGAACGAATCTTTGGTCTCGTCTACTTTTACATATTGCCAGTCTCTATAATCTGCGCGGTACATCACTTTGTAGTACAGTAGCACGCCGTTAGAACGTGTCGGAGGATCCCAGGAGACTAGCATGCGAGTGGCGGCGAGACCAGACACGCGTGGAGGCAGTAGGCGCTCGGGAGCGCTCTCACGCGTTGTATTGAGGATCGGGTCGCTCTTCGGACCCACCTCGTGGTGCGCCACGATGGACACCTGGACAGCGTACGTGGTGTAAGGGCGGAGGTCGGTCACAATGGCGCGTGTCAACGCACTCTGGAACACTGTCCTATTGCGGACTGGCTCGCGGCAATCCGTGTTATGGAGGCCCACGATGGGACAATAGAAAATGCGGTAGCCCTTAATGACTCCCACATTATCCGGGCATTCTAGTTTCCATCTAATTTCGATAAAGGTGGAGTCTACACTAGCGATCCATACGTCCTTAATTTTTCCTACGGCTTTGTTAGGTATGATGGTGCAAGAGGCCCAAACCATTCCACTGCTGGTTCCAAACCCGTTGGCGGATATGGCGAACTGATATATCTTGTCCTCGTTCACGGTGAAGTTCCGCGAGGTGAGTTCGGACGAGACTCGCTCCCACTGCAGGCGGCCCTCACACTGGTAGGGGCGGTCGCGGGCGTTGTCGCACCAGAAGATGGTGTAGCTCTCCACGGTGGACATGTTGATACGCGGGGGGCGCCAGGTCAACTCGTAGGTCCCGTTTCCGAGAGCAGCCTTGGTGAAGAACTGCGGCTCGGCTAGCATCTGGCTCTGTTCCGGCACCACGAGGCGTGAGCGGCTAGGAGACTCCCCTTCTGCATTTGCCGACACCACATAAAACTCCAAAGCCTTGAGGGGAAGGTCTTTGTACGAGATGTATCCCTTCTTGCTTTCAGACGGATTGATGGCGATTTTTATTCCTTCCATGTGCACTTCGATTCGGTAAAGGAAATTTTCTCCATTTTCCTCAAAAATATGTAACTGGCGCCAATAGATGCAAACGTGACGATTGCTGAGCGTTGGGGTCACTTCGAAACCGCCTTCATCGGTGTCGGGGGGACGCACGGGGGGCTCTCCGGAGGTACGGAATGTTACATGCGCCTCCTCCGACCACAAATTCTCGCTGGCGGCGGTCTCGGAGCGAATGGCCACTCTGACTGTGTAGTGACGGTACGCGTAAGCCAACCCCTGGAGGTGGTACACATTCTTGGAAGTCTTGTTTACAGTAGGGCCTATATCGGCCGTGATCCACGCATCGTCAACGTCGTTTCTGTAACGCAGACGATATTCCACTTCTTTGGGAAAGTTCTGCATGGGGTAAGGGAGGGCCCACTCTAGCACAGCGCTGTGGGACGTCTTGTTGAGAAGGCGAAGCTCGTCGGGCCGCGCGGGTCGCACATGCGCGTAGTGGTCCAGGGTGAAGTTCTGCAGCTGCTCCCCGAACTTGTTTCGAGACAGGAGGTTGAAGTGGTAGTAAGGGTACAGTTGGCGGTAGTGGGGATTGGTCTGCAGGTTGAGGAAGCACGAGTAGTTGCCCGTGTCCGTGTCCAGCGTGATGTTGGGGCACATGAAGAGCGAGCGCTGCGGGCGCAGGCGGAAGGACAGGGTGTAGTTGGACTTGAGGTAGTTGTGCGGCGGGCGCCACGTGCACGTGAGGTTCTCCCAGTTGTTGGACAGGCAGCGGAAGTCCTGAACGGGCCTGGGGGCCGTGTCCACCGTGACCTGGTTGAGGCACACGGCCACGGCGGCGGCGGGGGGCGCGAGCCGCAGCCGGCAGTAGTACACGGACTCGGAGATGGCGGGCCGCGGCGTGTGCAGCGCAGCACGGTGGAGTTCACCACCGTGATGAACTCGGGCTCCACGGGGTCGTTGTCACGGTAGAAGGCGAGGTCCGAGGAGTTGTAGCCGAGCGCCGTGGGGTGCTGGGGGGGTCCAGCACGCACAGCAGCTCGAGCGACTGGCCGTACAGCAGCGCCAGGTCCCGCGGGGGCAGCGTGTAGCCCGGGGTGTTGAGCCCCGCGCCGCAGCGGGTGCCCGAGGCGGCGGCGCCGAGAGCCAGCACCAGCGCCAGGAGCACGCCTAGCCGCCCGATTTCCATGGCGGTATTGCTCCGATAGTGGATCGGGAAAGAATTACTCTTCGTCGATTTCGACCGAATTCGGAGTTCTCGGAACGCTGTCATAAAAAACATGGTCGCATTGTTTTGATTGCGAAGCGAATGCGTAAACTGTTCGTATCTGACGATATATATTGAAGACGGATTAAATTCGTGCAGATAATCATATTAATCTACGAGTTTTATGGTTGCACGAAGACGACGATGAGTTCTTAAATGTTTATGAACACTTTCTATATCTTTTTTCATTGTCTACGAATGGCGTTTTCGACGAATCGGCCAGGGACCTATTACAACCCGAACGTGTGCGAGATTAAGCAATTTAACCACAGAATATTTGATACATTCAAATTAAACCACTTATTTGGGACGTGATTAACACTCGCGGCGGCTGATTTGATTACTGGATATTATAAAATTACTCAAAATAAGTTCAACTCCTCGATACGACACGGCCGGATGAAACCTTGTTTTTTCAAAGACTGTATTGGTATCTCTTGATATTAAAAAAAATAACTTTGTTATGAATAACTGCACTGTAAAATTCCCATTTGACAGTTCACCTTCACAACATTTCCAACATTACCCAATTTTGTATACCAAACCGATAGAACACAAAAAATATAAAGAATCCATAGTCTAGCCATTATTGTGTCGCCAATGTCGCTTTAAATTTGTCCGTGATAAATTATCCAATCAGATCTAACCAAATTTTCCTGATAAATAAATAAATAAATCATTAATCTGTGCAAATCTGTGGATAAAATTATTTGACGTTTCGGCTTTTTGATAACTTTTTTGAAAAAATGTAAATATGAAAAGCGTTAAACAAAGACTCTAGAATAGGCTTTTTAACTAAAGATGCACTAAAACAATTAAAAAATGATATAAATACGGAATTAATTATTTTTAAAGCCAATGACGTTTTTAGGTTAGTATGTTTGGAAAGACCAGTATTATTTTTAGATTTATTTTTA